>JANHFM010001708.1:169400-186174 GCA_032468115.1 Grayia smithii | reverse complement strand
TGTAAAAATGCCGCTTGGAAGCAGGCATATACAAGGAATGAAGGAATTGCTGAGCACTTGAGTTGTGCTCAAAAACTGTAAGCTGCCCTGAGTCTTCGGAGAAGGGCGGGATATAAATAATAATAATAATAATAATAATAATAATAATAATAATAATAATAAAAAATCATAAGACTATTGGTGTAATTGGTAATAGGTTAAATAGGTTAAATAGGTTAAATACAAAGTGAAATGTTTTGGAAATTACTATTTTAACAAATAAGAAAGAAAACACAGCCATAAAAGAAAAGGAAGGCTGAATTTAGGGAATCTGATCCATCTCTTTTTAATTTACAAAGTATTGGTTAGAAGTAAAATGAGGTGGGAATCATGAGGTACAAAAATAAATTGCCACCAACCTGCCTTCCATTGAGGACCTGTATACTGAACGAGTCAAAAAGAGGGCTCTGAAATTATTTACAGACCTCGCATCCTGGACATAAACTGTTTCAACTTCTACCCTCAAAAGGATGCTATAGAGCACTGCACACCATGACAACTAGACACAAGAACAGTTTTTTCCCCCAACGCCATCACTCTGCTAAACAAATAATTCCCTCAACACTGTCCAACTATTCACTAAGGCTGCATTACTATTACTATTAGTCTTCTCATCTCCTTCCACTTATGACTGCATGACTGTCACCTGTATCCTTAGGATTTATATTGATATTAATTGTTTCCTGATTGCTTATTTGTACCCTATGACTATCATTAAGTTTTGTACCTTATGATTCTTGACAAATGTATCTTGTCTTTTTATGTACACTGAGACCATATGCACCAAAGACAAATTGCTTGTGGTGTCCAACCACACTTGGTCAATAAAGAATTCTACTGTATTGTATTGTATTGTATTGTATTGTATTGTATTGTATTGTATTGTATTGTATTGTATTGTATTGTATTGAATTGTACTGTATTCTATTCTATTCTATTCTATTCAATTAGTGTACATTCAAAGTGACAATAAAGTTATTATTCTATTCTATTCATTCCATTCCATTCCATTCCTGGGAGCTGTGGAAAGAGATTGTTTCTTTTTTGGCCAATAAGCAAAAAAGTGGGGTACATGTGCTAGAATCTGTACCAATTATTTGGTGGCAATCAATGATACTTCACAAAAATAACTATGGTATTTCAATTAATTATATAAGGAAATGTTAAAGAAAGGCAGAAATGGCAGACGTAGCGTATCCTGACTGAAAAAATCCTATATTTTTGGCAAAGATGCAACATCCTTATTTCATGTAGTAACATCTGCAGAACACATGATTCTCCAATTTCCAGTAGGAGGTAACATTAAAAGAAGTATGGCCTTCCATTCAAATTGTTTAAGCATTATAACATTTGAATCACACATTTTAGAATTACTTATATTGAAAGTTTTTGTTGTTTTCCAACAATTTAGGGGAGTCTTTTCCAATTACTTTTAATCCCTCATGGATAGACATCTTTATCCTAGATCCTGCTTGGGTCTATCAATCTGAAGGACTTCAGGAATTTGAACTCTATGGAGCAAGAACCCCATCAGAGAATTCTTCTCCTTTAACCCAAATATCCAGCATCCTGTGACGAAAGACATGCCATGATGTAAAATTGATATACCATTTTGTCCCAGATAAGCTGAGAATTTTAGGTGCTAAAATGCATCTAAAAATCAGTTTCATTTTATTCATGGATGGTCTTAACTTTAAGTATATACAATAATGCTGCACTTTAAAAAGTACCCGTATTTCCCATATATCTATTTGTAGATAAGCCCATCCGCAGACAAGTAGACCCTCAAATCTGTAACCAAAATACTATGAAAAATACAGGCCAACTTATCCACAGGTGATGTGTTTTTCATAGTAATTTGTTTTAAAAATTCAAGGATTGGCTTATCTTTGATTTGGCTTCTATGTGAATAGATACGACATTAATTGCAGATACTTTACAGGTTGTATAGCATTCTAACCATATATAACTTCCAGGCTGGAAAACCAAGGGGTGCATATTGGAGAGCATGAGGTTAAAAGGGATGGGCCAGAAAAAAACCTGCTAAGAGTCTTTTAGGTAGCAAGGCAATCGCGAAGTCTTTTGTCAACTTTAAAAAAAAAGAAAAGAAAAAGAAAAAGCATGTTCCAGGATCATGAATAGGCTGGTTTAGTTCATACCCGTGACCAAAAGGAGAGATGAAGTAGAGGCAGCAATGGACACGGTTATCTTGAATATTTTTCCGGTTAAGGCCACTTTCATCCCGGAAATACTGCTCAAACTGCTGATCTATATAATCAGACACAGGCTTCCAACTGGGGAAAAAAGAGAACATGATTTAGAATTGGTGGGTTGAAGGGGAGGCAGCCATCATGTTTGCACAATCAAAAGTAAACTTTACTGTAAATATCGAACAGAATTTTATTTTGTTTTTGAAAAAATGCTGAGTTAAGGAATTTGGAATTCCAGAATGGTTATCCTAAACAATTTTTTTTCATATCAGCGATATGCCAGAGTTTGCAGCAGCAATCACATCCAGAAAGCACACACAGGCAACTGATTCAGCAGGATTCAAAACTTCTTTATATACATAATAACACATGAAATAAATATATAATACCAACAGAAGAGAACAGTTTCCGTTTTGATTCAGAGTTGCAGACTAGTTTGCAGCTTTTGCACATACTCAAGAGCTGAGCCACACCCAGTCTCCAAACTGTTTATGCCTGTGATATAATTATGGCTAGCTACTCTTGGAAGCCTCAAGTTTGAATCCTACCTCTGCTAGTCTCAATATAAGTTCTTGAGTCACACACTTCTCCACTGATCATCCATAAGTAGCACATTCATGCTAGCATGATAGGATGGAAGCAAGGGTGAAATTTTGAACATCTCTTCTTGTAGCGGGGGGAGGAGGGGCTATTTAGAGTAATTCAGTAGACGTCTGATGTGTTCATGCCTGATAAACAATTGTGAAGACTAAATATCTGCCTTCCCTTCAGAAGTCTCCCTGCTGGTTCACAATTGCTGTAGCTCAGAAATCAGTAGAACTACTCCAGAAATGCAGCAGTCTTTCTTACACGTCAACACAACTCACTCAATCTACCAGGAATCAAATTATCCACTGATATGGTATCAAATGACCTCAGGAATGAAAAAAAAAAAATACCCACTCCAGTTATTTTGAAAGAAATTATATCTGACAGGACCTCAGCCACCTTTTCAAAAACATTTAAATTGATTATGCGCCATCAAGTTGGTATTGACTCTTAGCAACCACACAGACAGATTTTCTCCACAAAGATGTGTCCCTAACTTGGTCATCCAAGTCTTTCAACAGTGCACTCCTTGTCTTCACTGTAAATAAGTTCATCCACCTTACTGTCCTCTTTCCTTCCTCCTTTCCCAGCATCAGAGTCTTCTTCAGAGAGCTAGGACTTTGCATAATGTGCCCAAAATAGAATAATTGAGCCAGGTCATTTGTGCCTTAAGTAAGAACTCTGGTTGATTTGTTTAATGATCCATTTGTTTATTTCTTGACTCTCCACAGTATTCTCAAGAGTCTTCTCCAACACCAAAGTTGAAAAGAGTCAATACAGGTAGTGCTTGAATTACGATTGTAATTGGGGCTAGGAGTTCCCTTGCTAAATGATGCAGTCGCAAAACATTATGTCATGTGATCACATTGTTTAGAGATGGCAATGCTGGCAATCCCGGTTGCTATGATTAACTGAGTCCCAAAGATTCAAAGGATCTACCCCCATCTAAGTCATTCCTGGCCTGGTCCCTCCTTTGTAAGTAAGGGGCTGCCTCCTCCTCAACTCCTCCCCGCACCATCACCGATTTCCCTCCATATCTCTGCTCTTTAGCCATCTTGCATTATGCTACCTCTGTCACCCTGCTCTCTGCCTGCCCGGCCATCTTATCGCCCCACCGTCCTGCACTCAATGTTCCCGCCATTTTTCCCAGCCTTGCTGCCCTCAATTGACCTTCCGGCTGCTACTGAAGTGCCTGGCCTAGACCTTCATGAGGTAACTGCTGGCCGCACCAGGTTTTCTTCCCGAGACTGTGCCAGCCCCCCCTTCCAAATCATATGTGTCCTAATCCAAATCATATGTGACCTTCTCGTGAGATTGTGCTTCTGCCTTCTGTACTGCACAGTATTCACTCTGCTTGTCACAAGCAAAAATGTGTGCCAGTTGCAAAGCACACTATCGACAATCACACGACTGATGAACGTTGCAACAATCATAAATTGGTCACAAAGTTATTTTTTTTAAATACTGTTGTAACTTTGAATGGTCACTGTATCAGGAAGTCAGTAAGCGAGAACTACCTGCCGGTTGCCTAAAAGGAGAATGAGTTGTTCTGGGATTCCTATTTTTTCCTATGACCACCTTCTGCCTTCCTCCCATCGCCTCGTGCGCTCACATAGGGTGGCCCCCACAGGGTGCCGTCGGCTAGACAATGTCGGCTGGTGGCTCCCAGGGTGAGGGCGTTCTCAGTGGGCGCACCGACCCTCTGGAATGGGTTACCCACTGAACTCTGGATGGCCCCTGACCTCTGATCCTTCCGTCATGACCTGAAGATGTGGCTGTTCCAACAGATCGGCTGACTGATAGGGGTTTTTAATTTTTCTATTTGTTTTAATTGATTTTTAAATTGCTAATTTTAATTTTGAACTTAAAACTGTTTATTGTTTGTTTTTAACGTTGTGAGCCACTCCGAGTCCTTCGGGAGAAGGGCGGCATATAAATTGAACTAATAAATAAATAATTAGTAGCCACATTAGATCAGTTCAACAGTTGCTTTTAATTTGTTATAGCTACGATAAACCTATGGAATATGGAAGACTAAATATTTTATTATGACATACTTTATTATGACATTTTGTTGGTAGCCTTCTTGTAGTTGATGCTTATGGTTTCTCTACTAATGCAGCCATGTTGGATAAGCTCCCTACTCTACAAGACTCGGACTTCCAGGGAGGGCTTGGCAAACTGAAGACATCTCCACGAAAGTGGACCAACAACAGAGGCAAAGACCAAAGAACCAGTGAGTATATCACTTCTTCAAACTTCTCTGGATAAAGAGGACAGAAAATGCCCCAGATAGCTGCTTTTCATAAGGAGTCATGACAGCAGTCTTCTGCAGGTTTGAGCACCAGGAGACAAAAGAATTAACCACCTTGCTCAAAATTGTGGCAGAGCCTTTTAAAAGACACTAAGTTTGCAAGCTTCACTTTCTAATCACTTTCGGAAATTGCCTGTTAACCATCTTAAACCTATAAGAGATCTTTGGAATCACAAATTTGAAAAATCACTGGGTGAGTTCAGTTACCACACTGAAAAAAAGGAAGACTAATTACAAGCTTAATAAATTAAAGAATTTCAAATAAACAGCAGAAAGCTAAATAAGATTTTGATTTAAGGAAGTTACAAACAAGGGTGTACTTAAATTAGGAATATTGACTTTTACTGTAAAATTTTGGAATGAACTATAAAATAGAAATAGCTTCTCATGGGAATCAGACATACTCTGGCTGTCTTGGCTCATAACAAAAATAAGCAACTTTTAGGATTTTAAAAACTGACACTAGAGGGGACTAACAATTCTAAATAGTAAGAAAAAAAACAACATTGGAACTATTAAAGGGGATCTTTGAAAAACTGAGCCATATAAATTAATAGCTACAATAGCAACAGTGTCAATGTGTCTGATTCCATGGATAGATTACACCCAAAAGATGTCAATGAAGGAATGACAGGAGCAAATTTTGCTGACAAGACAGAAAAAGTGGAACTATAAAGGACAGACAAGAATGATCTGGAAAAGGATGCTTTATTAGGTATACAAAAGAAACTGGATGAAGTTTTATCAATTAAAGGGAAAATACAAATGACAAACCAAGAGAACAACCTGAAAAATGTTTTATTAGCTTTACAAAATGTTGCTGTTTTTTGGATTTTGTTATAAAGGGAAGGTTTGTAATCTTATACGGAATGAAAAAGTACTAAATTTGGCTATTCTAGTTGTAAGGATGGTTAGAAATCACTTCTTTATACTTATTTTTTTATCATATTCATCACCTTTTTCTTTTTCTTTCTTTTTTCTTGCAATTTTTATTATTTCTTACTGCACTTTTTGCTTTAAGTTTAGTTTGTATTACGTTTTATACTGTATGCTGCCCAGTCATTTATCCTGAGATATCTAAATTTAATTAATCTATCACTCAATCTATCAAAAATTGTTTTTTTTAAAAAAATCTAAATATGTTTATCAGCTAAAAGAATGAGAGGCATTTGTATAGCATTCTGGAAAAGGATGATAAGAATTGTTGTCTGTATGAAACAATTTATAGTGAGCTCTTGCATTCAAAAGCTTTACTACAAGAGATTTTTTTTAAAGAAAAACTAATAGTTGCTTCATCTTTCTTGTATTGAGTATGAATGAATAGGATAATAGGCTGCTCCTGAACTTTCTACTCTTTATTTATTCAGCATACTACATAGGCGGAGGACAATAAGGTCGTATAGGCAGATCCCTTGTCACTTTTATGTTATTTATTTGCTCTGGATCCATCATTTTTTTTAATATAGTCAATATGTATCATATATTAAAAGTATTTGAGTTTCTTTCAGTGTAATCTAATTAATGCAAAGTCTCATGGAAGCGCAGATTCACATCTGGCAGTTTGGCTAATGCCTCTTTGAATATGGCTCAAACTTGGACCGTATTATATAAAAATCATATTTTGCCCTTTGATTCTACATATGTTCCTCTTATTTATTTATTTTTTAAAAACCCTACTAATCTGTATACTTTAATAAGCTGGGAACCAATGTTAACCTTAACAATTAGACAACGAAAATGAAGAAAAAAAATCTTCAAAACCAAGTGTAGTTTGATTAGCTTATAAATGTCTTGATATTTTCATATGAGAAAAATCAAGAACTCAGAAATATAAATAAGGACTTGTTTTCTTCATCAAAATAGTTTTACTGAGCAGTGAGTGCAGAATTCCTAAAGCCGAATGATCCTCATATAACGAGTACTTTGCCAGATAACATGCATATCCTGCTTTTATTCTGAACATAGTTGAAAGCTGATGTGACCAAGGAAGCTAGGATCTTTATTTTCTTTGCACTGAAATTCTGCAAAAATGTTAAAACATATTCCTAAAAAAGCGGAGACCCCTTAAGCTTAACCCCTAGTGAGTATATGGGCATATTGGTATTGGCAACAATATGGAAATGTTTTTTCATTCTCTTATTGTGGGATTTGTTGACTTCCCAAACTAGCCTTCAATCCTGGGAGTGTCTGTTATCTTCCATCCAAATATTAGCCAAATCTAACCCTTTCTTAACTTTTTTCAAAATTAGTGTTATTTGATTAGATGCTGCCACCACTTGTTCTGCTCAATAAAACATCAAAAGATCAAGATTTAGTATAGTGGCAACAGATGGTTATCCTCCTTGGGATTTGTAGAATCTGTCTCTCTCTCCCTCCCTCCCTCTCCCTCTCTCCCTCTCTCATGGAAACACACATTCATTTTATTATACACTATAAGACAGGACAGTACAGGGTAGCCATGGAGAAGAAAATTCAGTTATTTTCTATATATTTAGTTCCCGTAATCTATTCAGAATATTTTTGACATTTTGGCACACCCAATAGTTAGGATGCTAACAAATCCAACAGGCAAAGTATCTCTAAAAGTCCATTTTAGAAGGCATTTCTGAAGCTCCAGAATATAACCAAAGGGGGGGGGGGAAATGTCTACATAGAAATGGTAGATGCATTAATAGTATTTTTTGTAGTAGCCTGTATGCAGTTATACATTCACGCCTACTGAAAAACCCACACCATCTACATCAGGCTTGGAAATAAACAAAATATCCATACATTAGCTTTAATCTTTTCTTCTCACTTGCTGCTTAAGTGTATCCTCCCATTTGTTGCAAGAAACAAATCCCTAAAGTACATACTAAGAGCCTTTGCCTGTGGTGAAGTTAAAGTTTTAACCATCCATCAGCAGAAAATGATACCACTATGAAAAATGCTTCTCCACCGCTGATCCCTATCTTGCCTTTATGGTCTTCTATTTTGACTCACTGCCAGTGGTGCTGTCCTGATTTTGCTTGTGCAGTGAATGATAAACAGCAGCTGGTTGATTCCTCCAGTACTGCTGACCTCCTTGTTCTGAACATCAAACATGGCACTGCAGGAGGAATGGTTGCAGATCTGGCTATAGGACTTTGCCTATCTTCTCTAGCTTCCTTCCTGTCCTTTTCTTCCAGTATCCCATTCTATAGGTGCCCAAATAGAGTACAGTAAGTAAAACAAAAACAAAAACTCAACAGATTCGAGTTACAAAGGGAGCTGAATCACAAGCAACAATCCTGATTATGACGTCCATCCTTTTTCTTCCTTTATAGAGGCATGATCATTTCCAGATGCACATGCTCTGTTCAAGAAGTAAGGGGGGAGAATTCTATTATTTAGGCCTGTTCTACTATTTCAAACTTTGGCAAGTAAGCCAGGTCCTTAAGGAAACAATAGGAAAATTGCAACAGATAAGAACACTCAAGAATAATTCAGAAGGGAGCCTGAAACATCATCCTGAAACAGTCTATAAGTAGCTTTCTGATTTTACCTACCACTGACCACTCCATATGGTCTATGATAGGCGTCTGCAATCTTAAACACTCAAAGACCCACTGGGCCCGTTTCCCACAGAAAAGAAAACACCGGGAGCCACACAACCTGGGTGGGCGTGGCCAACTTGACATAACTCACTCCCACCCAGTCACATGACACCCCACCAGCCACATTGGGGTATTTTCTTTTAAACAGGTCTCTCTCTTTCTCCCTCTTTCCCCTCTCCCTCTCTTTCTTCCTCCCTCTCACTTTTCTCCCTCTTTCTCCTCTCTTTCTCCCTCTCTCTCTCTCTTTCCCTCCCTCCCTCATCTCATGGGAGAGGCGGGGCCACCCAGTGATGCGATCATCTGACAGGGAGCCGGAAGAGAGGGCCCAAAGAGCCGCATGTGGCTCTAGAGCCGCATTTTGCTGACCCCTGGTCTATGGAATAATACTTTTGAGATGAAAGCAATGTCACAGGAATATGGGAGGGGAAAAAATATGTTTCCAGAGTAAGTTTGTACTGTGATTAAGTGAAAGTAGAGAAAGATGGCACAAGTTGCTTTCATCCTCCCATTTTGTTCTGCCTCTCCTGAGCCATTTAGGATGTAATAATGTTAATTTGAGCAAAGATAACCAAGTAAATAGTGTAACCTATAAACAGTACTGTCCTGGAATGTTTTAAGAAATTTCTCAAATCTCCAGGACCTTTCTATTTCTTTCAAATACTTTAGGTCAGAATGGCACAATTAAGACAAACTTTTGTTTTAAGCTAAGGGTAGAGAGAAATATTATGCAACTCCATTGCCTTTGTGTCATTTGTTCCTATTTATACAGTCTGGAGGCTTAAGTGCATATTGTTAAACATTTAGAGAACAGGTTTCCTTATTTCCATATATCATTTCAGGATTTGTAAGGAGAGTTTTCTTTTAGATTACTTTTTTAAAGAAAAATCAACCCACTGATTATAAATTGGTCTCTTTTTCCCTGCTCTTTAAGAGATTAGGGTAGGGGGTGCTGTTCTCTGAACCCACTGTGCTATAGGTAGAGCATACATACAGCTGTCTGTATCTGCTTAATATGCAATGCAGCAAAAAGTATCTCATTCCTGCATTTACACATCTGTGCCTCTGAATGGTGTTACAGTTTAGGAAATAGTAGACACTTAATAAACAATTATCCAAATATCAGTCTCTGGAACACCCAGTGACATGCTACTGCCCATTGACCTTTTAAAGAACATTTAAAACTCTTGCTCTCCCAGACTATATCTGTTAAAGTCAAAATTCTCTTTTCATGACCAACTGTATGTTACATCATCTAGCAAAGACAGCAAGCAAGGAGAAACAGGCAACTTTTTTCACTTTACTCGAGAAGTAACCAATACAAATCTTGCAGACAATCCTGAACTTTATTCTAGGCTCCAGGACCCATCTGCCAAAATTGCAAACCGTCAGTGGCATAATATGCTTCTGAATTTGGCCAGGGGGAAAAAAAGGTGGCATCCTTAGTTTTGAAACTAATAGTACATTGAACCATAAATTATTTACAACGGCAGGATTCATACAATGCACCAAACCAGTGGTTTCCAAGCTTTCCTCTTATGCAGATCACTTGCATTATTGAAAGCTTCTGTGAACTGAATGTTTAACTCCCTATGGATAACAGTACTTACTGCTTCTTCCCAAACCATCTGTCAGGGATGCTTTAAACTGGATTCTGACCAGGGGGGAAATTCAGCAGGTTCTGACAAGTTCTGGAGAACCGGTAGCGGAAATTTTGAGCAGTTTGGAGAACTGGCAAATACTACCTCTGGCTGGCCCCAGAGTGGGGTGGGAATGGAGAATTTGTAATATCCTTCCCCCAGGAGTGGGGAGGGAATGGGGATTTTGCAGCATCCTTCCCCTGGAATGGAGTGGGAATGGAGATTTTGCAGTATCTTTCCCCTGCCACGCCCACCAAGCCACGCCCACAGAACCAGTAGTAAAAAAATTTGGATTTTACCACTGCCTTAGACTGTCTACTGTAGACCTCACCCTATTCCACCCTATTCCTCAGAGGTCTGTAAGGGGAGTGCATAAGTGCACCAATGTGCCTACTATCCCTGTCCTAATGTTTTCTTTAATTGTATCCTTTTCGTGTATTTATAATTAGGTTTACACCTGTATCTGTCATAAAATATATGCTTGAAAAAATAATTAATTAATTAATTAATTAATTAATTAATTAATTATAAAAGTAGCTGTGGTTTTTTTTGGGGGGGCGGGGGAGGATTGTGTGGCTGCCTGCTGTGGTAAGAGCCACATACTCCTGAAAAAGACACAGCTGCTTTAAAAAGTTGCAGGCAAGTAGTAGTTTTGTGTCACTGCTAGTTCCAAATGACCTTTTTTGAATGAGTTCTGATGTGGATAGTTTTGGAATGATATAATTGGTCTTCAGTTTGCAAACTCAGAAAGTCACAGTACGGAAGAATTTTACAAACTCCTCTTTTTGCTCATGTATTCTCTTTGCTGTCATTTAGGTAGATAAACCATATTGCCCAGTTGCTTAGATTTCCGTTCCTTTCTGTTTTGTCTTTAATTTAAAGGAGGGGATAATAAATTATCACTTAGGTTAACAAAAATTGACAATCCAGACATCATTAATCAATCATCATTAGGACTGTTCATCTATTGACTAAAAACCCAGAAATATGGGACTGACTTTCCTTACAAAAAGAATAGAAGGATGACTATACAATTTGCTTTATATCTTTACTTCTAGATGTGCTAGGGTGTACTTTTACTTTTTATTTGTTAATGACAGCTGAGTGTAGGAAACTATGGCTCCTCTGGGAAGAGGAGCAAGTGTCTTTTCCAACTCATATATACACACCTTCATGGCAGGAAATTCCAAGTGGCACAAGGACATCTCATACAGAAAGTCCAATCTCTTAGGTAAAATCTATGCAATATGATAATGCAGTCGTACTAAATATTCAGTTCTAATAGGTAACCTTTGAAATAAATTGGAATATTCTTTTTTCCTTCTTTACCTCGCACCAAGAAAGCATAAACAATAATCTTATAAAGGTCACTTGCACAATGAATTCTTAGCTGGCCTGGTAAAAGACCTATTTTTCCCCCCTTGGGATGGAGAAATGTTGTCTGTTTCATGCTCCCAGCCTTTCGATTTTGTAGTGATTTCATTCAACACCTTTTCAGATTTCTAATCTATTAATTCCTCACCTATCTGATCTCAGCAGTTCTGTATTAAGTCGGTGTAAATTTTCCAAATGGGTTCCAAGAAATGCTATGGCTCAAAAGCTTGAGCCAAGCACCTCTGCTATTCATAAAGGAATCCAACTTTGTCATCCTTTTGTGTGAGCCTTAAACAGAAAGACATTTCTGCTCCCAGATATTGAGCCATTGATGTGATATTAAAGTGGCTGTATATTTTTTCCCCCCCAGTTGTGGTAGGAAGGCTAAAGAGTTTGATTGCTTTAATAAACAGCTGAAAGGCTGTGGTGCTCATGCTGGCATAAAGTTCAAAGCTCTGTAATTCATCTCCAAGAGATTTGTGGATTGGGCTTCAGTTGGATTGAAATAGCTGATTCAGTTGGGATCATTAATTAGGGCAGATAGATAATAGATGATAAAAATGATAATGGGTGGATGGATGGATGGATAGATGGATAGATGGATAGATGGATAGATGGATAGATGGATGGATGGATGGATGGATAGATAGATAGATAGATAGATAGATAGATAGATAGATAGATAATGTTTATCTTCTTGCAACCATGGGAAAAGGAGATGACCAAGTGAGATCATTGCCAATATTTCTGGGAGTAGGATAGATGTTTAAGGGTGCTTTTCTCCAGATAATGAGAAAGAATTAGTTATTACTCAAGGAGCAAAACAAAGAAATACAGAACTCTCATTAACAATGTATTAAAATGGATTCTGAATGTAAACATAAAGACATCCATCCATGCAGATCCATCTTCTATATATATATAAAAGCCAAACACCACTCACTCATCACAAAATCTCCAGACAGGTAAAGCCTACAAAGTTGAAATTTGGATTCTAGGTGCTCGCTAAGAAAGGATTTTTTGAAATGATCATCAGATCATTAGTATTTCATATATAGTATTAAATTCACATGCTCTGTGCTAAGGAGTTAGATGTTCTACTTCCCCTCCCTGCCTGAAAGGAACTCTGTCCCAACTGCCAGTTGCCTTATATTAACATGCTCTGATGCTATCCCATCACTAAACTGGGCATGGGCATGGCCAGTGCGTGACTCATCCGGCCTAAGGGCTGGGAAACTCTACTTCCCCTCCCACTCTGTTCCAACTGCCATCTGCCGTATATTAACACGCTCTGATGCTATGGAGTTACACATTCTACATTAAGTTTCAGGCTTTAAGTGTCAAGTTATCATGCCTTTGTAGCGAAGTATGGGTGTCCAGCTAGAATGTATATAAATCTGAATGCCTGATGAATAGAGGAACTGAGGTAATACTTTTTAAAAAATAAAGTAACAATGATAAGGAGCTCAGATATCCATCTCTCGTATCTAATTCTACTGTATGTACTATTTTCTTACTAGAAAGATCAGCTAGGAAAGAAAAGGCTGAATAGCTTTATAATATATTTTGATGGGTCATGCTTGACTTGGCTTTCTCATCTTAAGATGCTTCCAGATTGAAAGCTCCTAGTATTATCAGTCAGAAGACAATGCACAACAATCAAGCTACCTACCTCTACTTGTTTGGAATAAGAAAAAAAAAAGAGAATTGGAAAAAAAACATGCATGGCTAATCAATTTAAGCAATATTATCTGGAATATTATTCACAATTCTATCAAAGAGGCACAATCATAGACTTGTCCAGAGAGTGAGAGAATAGCTTTATTTGTTCAAGGAACAAACTTGCCTCCAAGGCACTTTTATATTATTAATTTAACATAGTTTTACTCAAATTTCCATCTTAAAAACCATTTTTAAAATATCTATCCACACAGAGTGAATTTATTTTAACTATATTTCCAACCTTGACATCCATGTATACTTAGTATTTGTTTATATCTATTGCAGCTCACTTTTGTCACTGGGCTGCCTGACACTACCTGGGAAGATGTTTAGAGAGCCATCATCTCAGGTTGCAGCCAAACTATTAACTATAAAATTAGATAAAGAACAGCACTCACCCAACCAACTGTAGTAGCTAAAGCTATCACTACACCATACTGTATCCTGGATACAGAAATCAACAGGAACTTGAACTTTCTGATGCAATTTCAGAATGAAGATGGGGAGCACACTTCTTTGAAAATCCCTCTACCGGTTAACATTTCCTTTCCTTTAGGAAAGTGCGCACATGCACACACACACACACACACACACGCACACGCGTGCACACACACACACACACACATACACACACAAACGCCATGTGAAGACTTGTAATCTTGCCTCCCAGGAATGTTCTTTAAAAACTAGAATTATGAGGTAGCCTGTGGGAAGAATTCGCAGACTAAGAACTGTTGTGGATTGGACTTTTCTTTTTCATTTAATCCCCAATCATCCCATCTCTTAATAAAAATATGGAAATAAATAAGCACAAGAGACTTCCTCAGCAACTCCCTACCTTCCTCAAACATGTTTTATATTTTCTCCTGCAAACAAGTCTTCTATTTTACCTGCTGGGCCTTTTTTGCTCTTCCCTTGTAGGGAAGAAAGCCTCAATCAATACTTTTTCTATTTTCAGACTTCTATTACTTTAAGGAAATCCACAGCTGCCTTGTTGACAGCCTGCAATGGGGAAAAATTTCATTCCCTCTTGCAGTGACATCAGAGGATAACCCCCAGCAGGCAAAGGAGGTCTTCCTAATGCCATTATTACTTGCCGTGCACCTTTCGTGCACGAGGCATTCAAAGAAAGAGAAAAATAGAGGGTTTTTTCCCCCAATCATCAATGTTCTTTATTTAGAGGATGAGGCCTATTCCCCCTTTATTTTCATATTTCTATATTGCTATCAGAAACTCTTGCTCGTATTACTCCCAGGGAGAAAAAAATCCAAAAGATTGTTTTGATCTTGCTAGCAGGAATATCAAGATATATGCTATGGAATTCAGTGTCACAAGATGTGATGAAGATTGCCTACCTTTTAAATGGTTTAGACATTCAAGGAATACAAAACCCTGTCCTCCTCCTCCTCCCCTCCTCCCCTCCTCCTCTTTCCCCCTTTCCTCCTTCCTATGTGACTTACATATTACAGGCAGTAATAGATATTTTCGTAACAACTTCCAAATCTGTGAAATTGAGAAGAGCTCATTCATATTCAGGCTAGGTCAAATTTCCAGGACTCATGACTCTGCCTTCCCTCCTACCTCATTTTCTCAAGAAGAAACAAAATTCTATAAAGAATTTAAAATGGAGGAAGCTCTAAGTACCAATAGCACTTAGATTTATACACCGCTTCACAGTGCTTTACAGCCCTCTCTAAGTAGTTTACAGAGTCAGCATATTGACCCCAACAATCTGGGTCCTCATTTTACCAACCTCAGAAGGATGAAAGGTTGAGTCAACCTTGAGCCTGGTGACATTTGAACTGCCATATTGCAGGCAGCCGGGAGTAGCTAGTGGTCTTATTTTAATGTTATCTTCTTTAAAATAATCTTTGGAACTTTTAATAAGGGTACTCTTCCTCTATTTTCTCTTCCTTCTTAGTTCAATCATTTGTCATAATGTTCCCATCACTCTACAAATAAATAATCTTTTCACATCTCTAAATTCTGAACGGATGTCTGCCCTCCTCTTTACTGTTTGAACTGCTCAGTTCAATATCAGCAACCCTTGTAAACAGGACCTAATCAAAGTGAGATGAGTATTTGTTGGATTCTACTGTTTTTGACACATAAGCCACATTGGAAAGCTTGGATTAAGCAAAAGAAGAAAGAGACAAGTTTTTCAGTATTGACTTGGAGAAGAAACATTTTGTTTGCTTATAAATCAATGATGGGTAGGCTCTTCTGAAACAACAGGTAGATAGGAGAAGACTCGTAGGTACTTAGTAGGGATGGAATAATGAACTTCAGTTTATGCAGGACCCATTGTCCTCTACAAAATGCTGGAGGAGATTCTGCTGAAAACGTGTGAATCTGTCAGAGAAAACAGCCAGAAGATGATGATCACCAGAGAATAACATTACACCTATTCATTCTTTCTTAAGATTTGACAGATGGACATGCTGAAGGTGATATTTACATTTATTTATTGTAGACAGAAATAAATTTGGATCACAATATACAACCTCACATCCAGCAGCTTCTCTTTCCACATTCAAGCTGCTACATAGCTATGCTGATGCCCCGGGCTAATGAAGAGTGATTGTTGTATATGTAGGGGAGTGAGTAAAGTGAGTGCAGTAGGAATGTAAAGATTTCTCCCAAAGCAAAATAAAACTCTCTGGACAAAAGAGACTTAGTGAACATGGAAATAATCACTACCCTCCACACTTGATCCAGAGAAAAAAAGTATTAATTTGTTGCCTTGATGAATTGCCTTCACAATGGACAAATACTTATTGATGGAAGGGTAAAAATATTATTGTGAGCTGCCCAGAGTCCCCTTTGTAGGGAACACTGTGGCGCAGAGGCTTAATGACACTGGAACTGCCAGCCAGAAATCGTCTGCATTCAGGCTGTTTGAGCCCTGCTCCATGAGACAGAGTGAGCTCCCATCGCTTGATCCCTAGCTCCTGCTCACCCAGCAATTCGAAAGCAGACAATATTGCAAGTAAATAAATGGGTACCATTTTGGTGGTGGTGGGGGGAAACCTTAGTTGTGTTTGTGTGAGAGCAGAAGTCAGCACTGTATGCAAGGCAACCCGACGTGAGGAGGGATGAGACTGGTAGAGGAGCTTGGAAGAGCCAACAACCCAAGTGCCATTAGCTAACTAGTTTGCCCCACGCGGTGCACTGAGGATAGGCACAGAGAGGCCGAACGGAATGAACTACCAATCTAGCCTGTCAGGAACTGCATTGTATCTAGCATGTGTAGCATCCCTCTAGTATCCCTGACATTATATGCCATATGCTAAAGAAATAAATAGTTCTCTTTGG
>JANHFM010001708.1:60575-71014 GCA_032468115.1 Grayia smithii | reverse complement strand
GTGAGAGATTAATAATAATGCAGACAGTTACTAGTTTGATAGCGATGAGGGAATTATTTGTTTAGCAGAGTGATGGCATTTGAGAAAAAACTGTTCTTGTGTCTAGTTGTCTTGGTGTGCAGTGCTCTACAGTGTCATTTTGAGGGTAGGAATTGAAACAATTTATGTCCAGGATTTGAGGGGTCTGTAAATAATTTCACAGCTCTCTTTTTGACTCATGCAGTATACAGGTCCTCAATGGAAGGCAGGTTGGTAGTAATGTTTTTTTCTGCAGTTCTAATTATCCTCTGAAGTTTGTGACTGTCTTGTTGGGTTGTAGAACCAAACCAGTTTTATGAAACTTGCCAGATCAGGGTGCGTCTTGTGAACCCTACAGATCCAACAGAGCTTCTGTTCAGGGAACCCATGACTTGTGTTATGTAGGAAATACCGCAATGAAGAAAGAGCTCACCAGAAGGAATCAGCTACTTCTCTAAAGGTTTCTTTGACTATCACGTCTTCAGGGAGTCTACAAAAATCAGCACCCTGTAGAAATAAAGAAATATTATAATCCCCTTTCAAGGGAATTAGCCATGCTTTTCTTAGAGATTCTCAGCAGAAAAGAGAGCCAGTTTGGTCTAGTGGCTAAGATACTAGGCTAGAAATCAGGAGTCTGTGCTTTGTAGTTGTTAGATATTGAGACTGTCAATCATTGGGCCAGGGATTTTCCACCAAGGTGCTCCGTTTGGGTGGGGAAATACTAAATGCTGATTGGTTAAAATATCGTATATAAGTAAGCTTTGCCAGAGAGTGTTCGCTGGTCGCAGAGGATGCTGTTGTTGGAAAGTCACTCTCCGAGTCTTCATTCACCTGATCTAACAGTAGTCTCATGCCTTAGGCATGAAAGCTGGAAGAGCATCTTTGGGCCAGTCACTCTCTCTCAGCCCAATTCATTGCACAAGGTTGTTGTCACAGGGGAAATAAGAGAAGGAAGGACCCTTAGTGTAGAAATATTATAATCCCCTTTCAAAGGAATTAGTGAGGCTTTTCTTAAGCTTTCCACCCTGAGGGGGATAAAATCTCAGCCTGGTAAAGTCATTGTTTCTTTCTCTCTCTCTCTCCACCCACCCCCATCTCCACTGCATCTTCTCTCTTTTCCATGTCACATTTTTCATAGAAATGCAGCATATTGTCTGACGAAGGCCAGATTCAATGTATGTGTTTGTAAAAGTCCATTGATTCCTGGATTTGTTTTCACATTGGCATATAATTTACTGCATTTGGATTTTGGTCTAGATAGGATTTAAAGTTGCTTAAATGTAACTTTAACTTATAACAGAGGCCCAGAATGTTACCCAGAATGAACAGAGAGCAAGGGCAAATATACAACAAAACAATCAATTAGACTCTGAAATCACCAGTGATTTCAGTAATTCAGATTTATTTTATTTAGTTATATATTGGATTTAGAGACCACACATCTCACTCACAGTGCAACTCTAAGCAGCGTACAATTAAAAATATAAAATGATAATAAAAAAATAAAATAAAATAAGTGTTATTTATGTGTCTATCATATCTATATAGTATCTCTATTGTTTCTTGGGATGAGTTGGAAGATTGCATCTCTGCTTAGCTACAAGCATCCTTTCCTTTCCTTTCCTTTCCCTTCCCTCACCTTTCACCTCTCACCTCTCACCTCTCACCTTCCCTTTTTTGTTTCTTAGAATGAAACCATAGCAAAACATCTCCCAACTTAATATCTTCCAGATGTGCTGGAACTGCCAATCTTAACACTCCTGCAAAGATGCAAATTGGAAAGATAAGTAACAATAGCTTGTTTTTCTTTGGTATGTGCAGGTTGCATGTGCCTCTCTGTGTGCGTTGCAACACTTGTCAATGGTTAATAATATAGGACAATGGCTATGTTCACATGACAAATTTACAACACGGTGTCTATAGTGAACTGACTATATAATCAGGATATGCTGATACTTGACCCTGCCAAGATACAGGTTATAAAATACAGAATCAAGAGGACATCTGGTGATTTCATTTAGATGTTAAATAGGAGTGGAGAGTTGAGCTGATGACACCCACAAAGCAGGGAACTAGGGCTCTATTTCTCCTTCGCTACCAAGAACTGACCTTAGAGAAATGAGGGGTACCACTTAAGAACCATGCCTCCCAGGGGTGGGTTCTACCTACCTTTACTACTGGTTCTCTTTATGCATGCGCGCCTAAAGCGCGCCACCGCGCATGCGCAGAAACTCTTTTTTGGAAAAAATCTCAAAAAAAGTGCACATGCGCAGAACGCTATTTTCATGGTTTTCACAAAAAAAAGGTAAGTTTGGGCACGTGGGGCCCCCCCGCGGAGAACCGGTTTGGTGACGTCACAGCGTCACTGCTACCTATTTGTGCGAAACGGACCGAACCAGGAGCAACCCACCACTGATGCCTCCCCCTCCAAACCTCTTTCTAATAGCTAGAAGCATTGAAATGTTTCTCTTACCTTTGATATTACTCACTTAGTATATTGAGGCCAAGCAATAGCAGATCCAAACGAATGGCTTTTGATGATAAGGATAAAGAAAACTATGGTGGGACTCACACAGAGAATAATTTGGAATCATTGTCTAGATCAATTTTCTGGCTGATGTAGAGGTGGCACATTGTAAGTTACCTTGCAGCTGCCACCATATGTCATTGGTACACCTTCCACTCAAATAAAAACAGAGTGAACATGTGGGAAATATGTCTTGGGCATGCTACTCTCTGTATGGATTGTCCTACGGAGACTATTTCACAGTGTGTTAAACACACAATCACACTGTTGTAAAATGGAGCAATTCACTGTCAATGATCACAACCTTTTCCATATTCATATAGATAATTATTATTTATTAGTACAAATAATTGGGGTTTCCTTGCAGGTTCAAATGCTTTGAAGATTGATTTGGCATCTGTGAAAGAAAAGAAAAGCTAGGAGAGTATGGCACATGTTGCAAGGCACTGATAAATGACAGTGTAGTTGACTCATTCTGGGCCACTGAGTTGCCTGCACAGGTCTGACAACACGATGATAAAAGCTCAACTTGGAATCCTGGCTGATCAAACTGAATTTGGATTATTGATTAAAGGCCTATCTTTAGCCTGCACCAATACCAAGCATGGGAAAAAGGCTTATTTTCCTTCTGTCAGTGAGACCTGCTTCATTAATCCTTGGTCAGGCTAGATTCCCACCAGGGGTGGGTTCTACTTACCTTTCCTACTGGTTTTGTAGGTGCACACGTTTTGTGTGTGGTCGGCATGCATGCGCCGAACGGGCGCTCCTGAGCATGTGCAGAAGCTTTTTTCAGCAAAAAGACTCAAAAAAAGCTTCCTGCGCATGTACGCAAGCGCGCTCCGCACGCTGCGTGCAGGGACAGGTAAGTACAGGCGTGTGCGGGGGGCTTCGGTCCGGTAGTATAGAACCGGTTCGGTGACATCACAGCGTCACCGCTACTTATTCTATAGAACCGGACTGAACCGGGAGCAACCCACCACTGATTCCCACTCTTAGGAATGGACAAACGCTTTACCTTCAACATCTACAAGTAGCACAAATAAGAAAATCTTGAAGCTCCTCCCTGGTTTCATAATAAATCTGTTTAAATTTCATAGTTTTAATATGATTTTGTATATTGTTTGTATATTGTGAGGAGGAGCCAAAACTGTTTGACTTTCATACGATGGGCAATTTTGCTTCCTGTTTTCCTCTGGTGCACCCTAATGATTTAGGATACTGTCTTCACAGCAGCCTAGGCCATAAGAATTTAAATGTTGTCATCTGCCATTGATACTTATATGCATTTACTTTCATGACTTTGCCACCTTATTGCTTATTTATTAAAATACTAGTGATGGTTAAGGAACCTTATTTCCTTCATTGCAAAGAAAATCATGATCAGTCTGTATATTTTTAGATAATAGCAATGCAAAAAATCTGCCTGTATTTCCCAATTCTGCCCCCTCCCTCACCTCACCTCATCCTTTGGAAAGAGATGCAGATGCAGCTTAGATCTCTCTAAGTTGAATAATGATAATTGTTCTGGTAGTACAGGATATTATTGCTATTAGGAAAATATTTCTATTTCAGAACGTTTTAAATCCCCAGTTCAAAGCCCACCTAAGTGAGATATTCGTTAGGTGGCTTAAGGCTTAAAGAACATATAAGGACTTTAACATTTAAGTGTTTTTTATTGCAATCTTATCAGTTCTTTGATTATGACCTTCTAGTATTTTCCAGGACTGCTTCATGGGGTTGAGCTTACATGTACAGAGAAAAAGATGTTGAGTTTGTACAATACACAATTAAGACCAGGAGTTCATAAAACCATAAGGTCATAAGTTCATTAGACCAGGAAGATTTATTTACAGATCAACATGTTGTAGAAATCCAGCCAGTAAATTAGCCTATAGTAAATTAGATTATGATGCCATAATCTGCTTCTTTGGACATAGCATGTTATAGACATTGCAATTATTGTGGGAACCAAATCAAAGGAATTAATTTTCACATCTGAAACATGCACAATATTTTATGACGCATTAATTCTTACTGATGAAGATTTCCATTTAAAAATAGTCCACATTGATGTGTTTACCACTCTGTGTAACTGACCTAAGTACTCTTCATCCATTTTCATGCTAATTGCATTATAAATTTCATGTAAATTATATATTTCATTTGCAGATTCTTCTTCTCAAAATGTACATTTTAAGCCTCCAAATAAATGAATGAATAAATATGAACACTCAAAGTAAGTTCTGTTGAATTCAGGACTATTTGTGACTGGTCACCTATGTAGAATTACACTGTAAATATGTTGCTGTCATTTTGAATTGAGGAGAGTGAGCTAAATTCTTATTTGAATATCGGTCTGGCCCATATGAATGAGATCATTTTGTATTAGAAATTGGCATTCATGAAGCTCCACAAGGAAAAAAAAACCTTTTATCTTCTACACTCTACATGATAAACATTGTCATTTGTAAAATTAGGATTGTCTCAGAGGTGAGTTATTTTGTGTAATGAAATTGATGGATTGCAGATTGTTGTTGTTGTTGTTTAAATTAGGGTTCTCCACCTTTGAAATGCATTTCTTAATTGGAAGCAGAATGAATACCTTAGTAAATTTTGTATAAGCAGCCGTGCTCATTAATATTTTCTAAACAGCTCTTAAAAATAAACATGTAGGTATCAAAAAGTACTTGACACCTGGCAGTACATAAAAATGCCTTAAAAATTGTTGTATAGGAATAATAGGCAAATAAAAACCATTATTATTTTTAAAATAATTTGTTAAAATAGCCAATATTATTATATTAATATAATACTCTTTTTTATTTCTTTTGCTATATGATCTACTGCTGGATTAAGTGAATGGGTTCATCATTTATATGAGACCATTTAAATTGGTGTATTATTCAGACAATACTTGACCAGAGAGACAACTTGAGCTTCAACCCTGAAAACCAACTTTTGAGCTAAAACCCAGCTTGTTTGCATCTCTGCTTAGTTGAAATATTACAAGACAAAGCCTGAGTTAATATCAGCAGAATCATCCAGATTTATGCAGCTTGCTTGTTGAAAAATATTGGAAAGTTCTGAAATAAAAGCAGAAAGGGGGAAATGGGATAAATAATATTAGACTGCCTTGCAGATATTTTGGAGAAAATCATCTTTAATACTGAAAATATTTTATGTTGCTCTCTGTACATAAAAAGATGTAACTTTTAAAAACAAAAATGGCCAGCCTCTGAGTTGGACTTTCTTAAGAACATTTTTAATGCCTTACAGTATATGACGGAAGGACACACACAACGCAAAGACACTGCGTAGATCAGTGGTGGGTTGCTCCCGGTTCGGTCCAGTTCTTTAGAATAGGTAGTGGTGACGTTGTGACGTCACCCAACCGGTTCTAAGAGTCCCGGACCAAAGCCCCCCCACATGCCCGTACTTACCTGTCCCTGTCCCTGCACTTGCGCGTGGAGCGCACTTGTGCACATGTGCAGGAAGCTTTTTTTGAGTTTTTTTTGCTTAAAAAAGCTTCTGCGCATGTGCAGGAGTGCCGTTCGGCGCGCGCACACTCCGACCACGCGTGAAGCGCGTGCACCTATAGAACCAGTAGCAAAGGTAAGTAGAACCCACCCCTGGCATAGATGCTTTACTTTTCATTTATTAGAATGTGCCGATCTATCTATTGTGACTTAGTGTTGTGTATCAACCAGATCTGTGAAGTTTATTTCGCAAAGTATGGCTGAAAAACACCTTGTTTTAATATCATGTATAAACACAATTTAGCAGCTTTGAATCTGGTCAGAGTGTATGTTGTCCAGTGTGGGAAAACAGATTCTGGATTCTTTTGGCCTGATCAAGCAAAGCTTATGCTGTGATGTAAACAGAAATTTCTTCATAGAAGAATCATAATTGTTCTTTGGTACTAGTTTTGTATGTATTAGTTAAGAAACGACTGTCATTTTTCTTCCCATACAAATAGCAGCTTCAAAGATGGAGGTCAGGATTGTGGTTTAAAAAATGGTTCAAATGTAATTCACCTGCTTTAATTCTGAGTCAGATTTCCCTTTCCTCTGTAGTTACTACTGTACCATATTCATACAAATCCTGAAAATGCTTCTATGGAGATTTAAGACTTATGGACTGAGAAATTAATTGGAAGAATATTGAATACCATAGATGGGTGGTGAGTAAACACTCTTACAAAAGAAGAGCAATTTATACTGGATAAGACTGAAATTAATTTGAAAGTGTATTTAACTATAATAAACTCCAAGAATGTGACACTTCAAATATACAAATGAAATCTATCAATGTCTTAATATTCGAAAAAGGCATGCAAGTATTAATTCGAAAAGAGTGATATGGATTTTTTTTTTACTGGATTTGCAAAAGATATCATTTAAAGCTTTGAAGGATTTGTTGAAAGGAGACAAAAGGAAGATGAAAACAAGCTTGAGGAGATTGTTTCGAGGAAGTAAAACCTAAGATGGTTAAAAGTATGGCAAAGGAATATAGAGTCAGTTTATTTGATCAAGGTTAAAATAAGTTATATGCCTATTTCTGGTAGCCTTAATGAGTGAAAGATGAGGCATTAACATTTTGTCAACAGTTAAGAAATCTGTTATTGGAAAAAATATGCATTTGTTGTATATTAAGAGATAGTGAAATTTTACTAAAATTATTTGTAGTAATTATGATGAAGAGGGAAATTAATTCATTCTTTTTTCTATGTTTTACTTCCTTTTCCCCTGCACATTCTATTATTCTTTTTTATATTCTTTGTAGTTTGCATTAATTTTTATTTTTCCATTATATATAAATATAATAAATTATTTTTTAAAAAAACAGGAATAGTACTTCCAAAAATTGCATCTGTCTGGGCTGAGATTATCTCAAATATGAAAAATGGTTGCAAGTAAACCTTCTGGCTTCAAGGCAGTATCCCTTGACATCTTATCTTCCGCTTGGAAATAGGAAGCAATTTGGTTATTCTCCCCGATATCTTTGCAAAACTGAACGGGTGTCATGCAATCACATTTATATTCTGGCCATTTAGATTCAGATTTCAAAATCCAAAGTTAATATAGGGGTTAATATGTATTTTCCTTTAAATTCTCTCTCTTTTTACTAATTTTTTGAATCAGCCTTTCTTAACTTCGATGGACTTTGGTTGTGCTGGCATTCAATTCCTGAAACTATGAATACCAGGTTTTAAAGACTGCTCTGAATCCCGATTCTCAACCACAACAGAGAATCTCAACAGTGGGGTACAATTCACCTACATTCTCTAATCCTTTCTTTTGATCTTTTTGAATGTAAGTTCCTTTGGAATAGGCACTTTCAGGAATAGGCGCTCATCTACATTCTGCATATCATTCTACAATAATGTGTTATTTCAAACTATCCACAAATTGTAATAAAAGGGATGAATGAACTCTTAGCTGAAAATTAGCTGAAAATTATCTTCTTCGATGAATAGCCATATCTAAGTTAAGCATATAACTTGGCTTCAATTTAAGATCAACAAACTCTTTAAAAACTAACCCTGCTTGGGGCTGGGTCTCATTTGAATACTACATGGAATGCTACATTCTTAACCCAAATGCTATAGAATTAGCTTCAAAGTATAGACAACAATGACTTAGAATGCATATAAAGCCCATCCTCTCAATGCAGACACTCAATGGAAGTTTCAAGCATTTCAGCTTTAATATCAAAGTACTTAGAAGCCTAATGAATCAATACGGAAGGAAATTAAACTCTTTATTGGCAAACATGAATTTCTTAAACATTGGGCAAGGACGCAAGCTGATTTAGTATTGGAAAAATTACAAGATGCCCAAATTAGCAAAAAAAAACAAACCCAAAACCCTCCCCCCAAAAATAACCCCAACGTGAATGGAAAAGTAGAGGGAAGGAGCTGAGGGTATTCAAAGCAGTGCTTGTTGGAAATCATTGTGGTAGGCAATAACAGTATTATTAATGTTATCAAAGACAGGCATTAAAAAGTAATGAAACCAACTGAAAAGTGTATTGGTTCTTGGCCTTGAACGCTAAGATTTATTGAATGAGATCTGTCAGCCTATGAGCTCAGACACACATAAAAGCATAATGGGGGGACAGATATTAATTTTTATGTATTATGGCTATTGTGCTACTATTGTATGTATTTTCGATGAACAGCTTTGAGGTGGAGACATAAAAGAAAAGGACTGTGGGTTGCAATGTGAAGGAAATGGCATAATCTGGAATGCAGCCTCAATTACAAAACAGGTAATCCTTGATTTATAGCCACAATTGGGACTGGAATCTCTGCTGCTAAGCAATGCGGCCATTAAGTGAGTCACCCCCATCATACACACAACTGTTGTAAATACATGTCAGTTGTCTGGTACCCAAATTTGGATCACATGACTGCAGGGCCGTTGCAACCATTGTAACTGCGAGAACTGCTTGTAAAGCACTTTTTCTAACACTCTTGTAACTTCAAGCAATAATTAAACGAATGATTATAAATTGAGGATTATCTGTATATGTAAGTGAAGGGATGTCTACTCATAGCCATTAACCATTCTCTGGTTAAAATTTTATACCAAAAGCATAAATTAGGAAAAATTCATTCCGGAAAGAGTATTAATTAGTATTCTTTTATTGACTTATAAAACTAGCTTAACTGATAGGATGCAAACTCCATATAAGGAAAAATTGCATAAGACAACAAATTCAGGTTTTCTTTAGAGCTACTGTTGTCACTATTATTGAAAAAAAAAATTAATGTCAAATAGAACTAAACCCGGAAACATTTCTCCTGGGAATACTTAAAACAAAATTTGATAGAAAGATAAGGTATTTGATTCTACACATATTAACGGGGGCAAGAATTGTGTTCGTGCAATATTGGAAGGAACACAATACACCACCAGAGGGATTGATCATTCAGAAGATATATGACTGCGCCGAAATAGATAAACTTATCCTAGAACTAAAAGGAAAAGATGATTCAGAATTTTACGCGGTTGGGGAAAAATGGTATACCTGGATAGATAATAGAAATAAAAATTGGAAATATACGTAAGGCTATTGAGACTTAGATATTGACTGTATATAATGTATATATTGTATGAAATGTTGATCTGAAGTATATAACAATGACACACTGTTGATTATGTACTAGCATTATATAAAGGAAAAATTGTTATAAAAATTACTTATAAAAGAAAATAAGATGATATAATACGTAAAGGTTAGTAGCATTGGCAGATTGAATTTAGACTCACACAGCCATGCTTTTTGCACAATGTATTTATGGAAAATATGCCTATGGAGATTCTCAATCATTCAGGTTATGGTTGTCCCACAGATGCTTTTCAAAAGACTTTCTTAATTTTTTTCTTTGAAAATGTTTCGCTTCTCATCCAAAAAGCTTCTTCAGTTCTGACTGAGTGGTGGGGAATGGAAGGATTTACATTCTTTGCAGTCATCTGGTCGTTAGAACTCTGAAGGTCATTTGTTAGCTTCAGAACTGAAGAAGCTTCTTAGATGAGAAGCAAAATGTTTTCAAAGAAAGCCCAGATACATTCTGAAAAGCACCTTTGGGATAGGGAAATATGGTACAAAATAAACTTGATGTCAGGCCCAGGCAACAAGCTGGCAGGTCAGGAGTGTTTTTGTCTCAGCCAATGGATCTACAGCCATCTCTGTCAAAATGCATACATGATCCAGA
The DNA here is from genome assembly GCA_032468115.1 of Grayia smithii. NCBI lineage: Eukaryota > Metazoa > Chordata > Lepidosauria > Squamata > Grayiidae > Grayia > Grayia smithii. The sequence continues at coordinate 60,749 of JANHFM010001708.1, read as the reverse complement.
TGCTGTATTGGATCATGCAAGATGGTGTTTGTCGAGCCGCAAAGTGGATCCAATTCCTGCATGAATAATGCTAGGAGGGTTATGATGGTACAAAAGAAACTGACTTACCAGATGAAACATCTCAATCACTTTCCTATCTCCCTTAATCACCACAGACCCAATAGTCAGTCATTA
>JANHFM010001706.1:122781-133752 GCA_032468115.1 Grayia smithii | reverse complement strand
GGCAATATGCTAACTCTGTAAACCACTTAGAGAGGGCTGTAAAAGCACTATGAAGCGATATATAAGTCTAAGTGCTAGTGCTAGTGCTAGGGGTTCATAGGCAAGATATACAAGGACTACGGTAATGTTGAAACAGATTTGGAGATTAGCATGTACCAATCAACAATTGGATTACACTATAGCAAATAACAAAGAAGCTATTTAAGCTTTAAGATGGGCAGGCTTCTGAACATGAAGGTATTAAATCCATATGAAAGTTCATTTTTCCCTAAAAAGTATTTATTTCATTATATTTTTAAAGACTCAAAGTAGATATTTTTGCATTACTATTGGACTCCATCTAGGTAGTTCATGTATCACATGGTTCAGTCTTCGAACCCCATTCAAGGCTAGTCCAAATGTCAAATATTTTTTGTTACATATATTTAGAAAAATTTTATGTTGTGCAATCTCATCGGTTACAATAAAGACATTTTGTGCATACTAAATACAATATTTTTTTAAAAAACATCTCAGATATAATAATGTGATCAGCAGACTTGTACACATTTCCCTGAAATACATGGACTCGACTAATGAAAGAAAATTATTTAAATTGCAATCATAAATCATTTTTAAAGAGCATGGGAAAATTTTGTAATTAATTTACTATTTCCAAATAAAATTTCTCAAGGGGAAGAAAAATGGTGGGAAGAGAGAGAAGAAGGAATGTGACCAGGGTCAATTTTAACTGTCCAAAAGAAATGGATTGATGTTTTATCCCATTCCAAACCATTTCAAATATGCATTATATATTAATATCAAGGAGTCCAGGCAAAAAAAAGGATGAGCATGTGAGAATGGAATAAAAGAAAAACAAAGTATAATTAATTTATTGTTGCACATAAACACAAAGTAGCTTTCCACTCACCCAATGCAGTGATGGGTTGCTCCCGGTTCGGTCTGGTTCGCGCGAATAGGTAGCGGTGACATTGTGACGTCACCGAACCGGTTCTCTGCGTTCCGGACCCGGGCCCACCAGCGTGCCCAAGCTTACTGTTTTTGTTAAAAACTTTGAAAATACCGCTTTGCGCATGCGCAGAGCACTTGTTTTGAGGGTTTTTTCCTGAAGCAACGTACTGAGCATGTGTGGTGGCGTGCTTTTGGCATGCAAGCAAATTGCGCGTGTATGCGTGCACGAAGAGAACCGGTAGTAAAGGTAAGTAGAACCCACCCCTGACCCAACGTATTTATTTTGACTAGCTATTCTCAAATTGACTTATAGCTACTTAAAAATGTCCAAAATGTCAGTGAATATTTGCAGCAATTATGTCTCTTACATAAGAAAATATTTTGGGGACATTTATATATATTTATGAGCATGCTAAGAGTTCAGAAACAGTAGCTTGGCAGTAATCACAGATATAACAAATATGCATGCATTACACAAAAATCACATCATTTAGACTACGGAGCTCAACTCCATGACCAGCCTAGAAATCCAAATTAAAGCATTACTGATAAATTGGTGCCTAATTTCACTTCCCCAAAAGGAACCTCCACTTATCTAGTTTCACTCTTGTACTTATTGTTCTTAGTGTTGGAAAGGTTTTTAAAAAAATATTTAATGAAAATCTCTAAGTTGAATTCATTATTCTGTGTCCTGCAATTTGGAATTATGAATAATAGTTCTTGCCAAAACATTCCAGGTATTGAACAATGTTATCACTGAGTCAATCTTCTCAATACTAAATAATTTCCAATCCCTTCACTGTTTGTTCATACAACTTAGTTTCTAGGCTCCTCACCATCTTTTTTGCTCTTCCCTTAATTTGTTCCAATTTGTCTGAATCTTTTATTAAATGAGCAACCCAGATCTCGTCACAATACCTGCAATTCAAAATAAAATAAACTATTACTTCTCATTATTTAGAAACAATAGACTTTGCTTTTGGGTTTTTTTAGCAAAAAACCATCATATTTTTGTCTCACTCTGCAATTAACTACTATTCTAAGATTTTTTTCCCATAGGTACTACTACAGAACCAGGTATCACCATCCAATAACTACAATATATATTTATTTTTTAGGTGAATAACTTTGCACTGACCTCTGTTAAATTTCATTGTTATTTTCAGCTCACATCTCTAATTTATCAAAAAAAGTTTCAAATTTTATTTCTTTCCTAGGTTATTAACTAACTTACCCTACCTATATAACTGTATGTTATCTGCAAATTTGATTTAAGCATTCTTGCCATCTTTATACACATTGTGGAAGAATAAAAAATGCTGAAGAATCCAAGGGTGAAAATTGTGACACCATTTAGTTGAGAAATAGTTAATAGGTACTCCTAATTATGATTTTTGGGTGAACTAGATAGCCACATAAACATCATTCCATTCAATCCATATTAGCTTGCTATTCAAAGTATGTGATAGCATATCTTGTTAATACTTTGCTTGCCATCATTTTATCTACAATATTCCCACAATGAAGAAATGACTTGGTGAAAAATAAGGTAAGGTTAGTCTGGCAATATGTGCTCTTCAATATACCTATGTTTTGACAAACCCATGCTAACTTTCCACATTCTTTTCAGGTTTGTTATAAATCAATCTTTTTTATGAATTGCTTTAGAATTTTCCCCATATGTTGATGTCATGTTTGCCTGAGTCTCCCCCGCCCTATTTGTTTTAAAGATCTGGATAATGTTCAATCTTTTCCCTTCATCTATTCTCCAGGATTTCACAAAGATAATATTGAACATTATCATATGTATTAAAATGATAATATTACACAGAGGGAATCAATTTGTAGTGATTAAGGTATCAGGCTAGAAACCACGAGACTGTTAAATTCTAATCCCACTTTAGGCATAAAGCCAGTTTGGGATCTAGCCAAATTTTGGCTAATCATGGCTCTATCAGTCTCAATCCTCAAATTCATCTTTCTGCTGCCCACAGTTAAATGATACATAACATATCCTCTTGTGGAAGAAGACTGAGAAAAAATAGGAGTTGAGTAGCTCTGCCTTTTTTTTTTTTTGGTTACCTGTTAGCGGAAGGGTATCAAACTCACAGCCTGCGAGCTGGATACATCACGTGCTGGCCACATCCAACCCCAATTTAGCAAAGGAGAAAAAAGTCATGAAAAGTCATGTGACAACAATGTGACACTGCAAATTTGACACCCCTATGTTAGTGTGTTGTGTAATAAATTACTATGTTAACATAATTATTTATACTATGCACACATTTATACTATGCACATGACACTTACACCAGAGCTATCAATTTAATATATCTTTATGCCATATTTCATCGCTTTTCCTTGAAGAATCCAAAATCAAAAGAGGTTACCATATGTTCCGATATATGAAACTTGAAAAATCTACCTAGCTGATACAAAATGAGGAATTGCTATCTGATTAGTAAACATACCTTCTTCTTTTTCTGCCATATGCGTCATCGGACGTTGGTGATCATGTTGGGGATCTTATTTTTATCAGCAGCCACTTGATAAAAAAAGTGCCGTTGAAACATACCTACAGAGAATTTCTACTAACAATTTTTTCATTCAGTTATTGGGGAGAGGGGGGAATTTTTTTCTGTGATAGTCAAAAACATTCTAGTGGAAGGGAAGGATCTGCTAAGCATCACTTCTAACAAGAAACTGTCTATTTTATAATTCTGTATATCACAAGTAAATATATATATATATATATATATATATATATATATATATATATATACCCATAAACTAAAATGGAATTTTTAAAGCTAGCTGTTCTCATTTATGAGATGTTATCCTTCACAGTTGAATCCCATAAAGGACGAGTGGAAAAATCTCCTGTCACTCAATGGTTGCATTATTTCCCAAAGCCACAGTAAAGAAGATCAAAGTCAAAACGAGGCAGAATGAGAGTCACACAAATACTGTATAGACTCTCAGTCTCTATCTCACACACAGAGAGATCTTCCCTCAGCTCCAGAATGATCAGCAAACAGACCTGAAAAGGCTTAGTATTGAAACTGGTTTGCCATCTAAATGGTTTCTTGCTGAGTTTCAACAAACATAAGAAGAGCTCTTCCAGGGCCTGTTACAATCCAATAGTTTGTTTCTCACAGTGTTCATATGAACAGTTTTAAAATTCTCCTAATGCATAGAAGCTTAAATGTAGGCTTATGCCTTTAAAAGGATTTGGAAGGAAAATGTTTATTTTATTTGCAGTCAATAGTTACCACATCCTGGTTTATATACCCAAACAGGATTTGCCCACCTTCTGAATCTTTAAAATAGTTCAACCTTCTTAAGCAACACTTGATCCTAGTGAAACTAGTTGAATAATGCAGATTTTGTTTGCTTTTCCTCTATAACAAATGGATTATAAGTGGATTCAATGCGTCTAGCACGAACAATCTTTAAAAGTTGACTCAGTTTTTTAAATATAAAAAACATTTTAAGTTGAATTCCAGCACATATGAGTTGCTATGTTATCAGAAACTAAGAAGATTATGCTGTAGACTTAAATATAACAACCCTAAAATATTTTAATCAATTACATCTATACTTTAATCAAGGTTTAAGACTTCGATCCTGAAAAGTTGTTCCAGCCCTATGAATGCTTTCTAGTGAAACCAGATGCTCAGTCATGTCAAAATAACATTTCAAAGAAATCTTGTTTAAATTACGCGATAGGGTTATCTTAAAACACCCTTCTCCATAATATCTTCTCCACAATAGGCAACATGTGATTGATCTAGACAGATAAAAAGTGGATATCCAAATAATCCCAAATTATTGGTATAACTTCTATATGAGTATTTATAATTTTCTGTGTAAACAAATAAAAATGTCTCTGTAGTCACTATGCTAACTTTCTGACTCAAAATTTTGATGCAATAAAACTTTGTTTTGTTCTGTTAACTATTTATTCTTTGTTTCTTGAATGAAGAGCTGAAGAAACTTCTTAGATGAGAAGCAAAATGCCTCTTCAAAGAAAAACCAGTAAATCCAGTTGCCTCTTGAAAAAGCACCTTTGGAATATTTTTTGCTATAATATTTTCATTATAAGATCATTCATTTGCTTTTTAAAACTTTTGGTCCTCTGTCTGTGTGTGTGTGTGTTTCTGAGACTTGAATAGTCTTAAATTAAAATAAGTAAATTAACCAAGCCTAGCTTTAACACATTTATTTTACACTTGATTTCAATAAATTACCCCATCAACTGCTTGGGGGAATTTGAAAGACACAAAACTGGGTCAGTTCATTGCCACCAGTGTTAAAAATTGCTTATATTTTTATAGGATAAAGAAGATAATATATGGGTTAATTATTGCATTGTTCATTGAATTATTGTTATGATCATTCTCATCCTTACTATAGAAAGAATTGACCCAGGGCTAAAGGTGAATTTGAAGTAGAATCCAACAGTAAGATGCTTATTCATCAGAATGTTCTCTTCTTCCCTGATCCCCCAGCAGATTCCTAAGTGCCCTCAAAATCCACAGTAAAGAGATCTTCCAAAGATCTTTTCAGGTTGCATATATCTGTACGCCATCAATAGAAACTGTTTTCAGGGGGTTAAAAAATCATCAGAGGTGGGATTCAATTTTTTTTACTACCGGGTCTGTGGGTGTGGCTTGGTGAGTGTGTCATGGCTTGGTGGGTGTGTCATGGCTTGGTGGGTGTGGCAGGGGAAGGATACTGTAAAATCTCCATTCCCTCCCCACTCCAGGGGAAGGTTACTGCATAATCCCCATTTCCACCCGATCAGCTGGGACTCGGGAGGCAGAGAATAAATGGGGCAGGGCCAGTCAGAGGTGGCATTTATCAGTTCTCTGAACTACTCAAAATTTCTGCTACCGATTTTCCAGAACTGGTCAGAACCTGATGAATACCACCTATGGTGTTGACCAATTATTATATGGTACCCAGTTGTGTGTTTATGCAAATAAGTATCTTGCATAGAGGCTATTCAAAGAAAATGCTTCAAATCCTTAATAAGGATATCATATTTGGCTTTGAACACCTTAATGTAATTAGAATTAACTTCATTTCTATGGGCGGGTTGCCTACAATGTGGGATGTACCTCCCTTAGGAAGGTATAGACAGAGTCTAGGCTAGGTGTGAAGAATCCTTTAGCTCTTATATCTCTACAATAAATCCCAAACTTTTCCAAAGTTTCATTGTTTTCATTGTTAATTTGTGTTTATTTTGGCGTTTTGAGTTTTAGAAAAGGCATTTATATTAAGATTACACAAATGGGAGGAGTTTGGGAACCCGTTTTGGGGGCAATGGTGTCCCCAAGCCATTGGGCGGATATTATCGGATGGGTATAAATAATCTTTGAGGAATAAAATCAGATAGGATATTGAGCCTTCTGATAGAAGTCTGGACATGGTATCCGATATTTGTGAAAAACAGGCTCAGAAAGAACTCCTGCAAGATGAAGTTGTCTATCCAGAAGTCTTCTAGCTCCAGACAAGTTCCAGATGTAGCTCTAGATGAGATTGTACTCTTTCTGAAGAAACAAATTTAATAAATTATAAAGAAAAATAATATTTGGTATTTTTCTTTTTCTTAATTATTTGTAAAAATGGATATTTTGTGTTCATGGATACTTGGCAATATATTCCTTGGTTAACAGTAGAATTCATTGCTTTCAATAAAATAGAATAACTCTTTTATCTTTCTGTATTTTTGTTTTAAGCAGTCACAGGTAAGTTTCTGATTGTAATATATACAATTAAGGGCTATTTGTATAACCTCACATTACTAAAGATTGTAAGTAAAGAAGGTACATTTTTTTTTTGAAAGGTTAGCTCTTTTTAAAAATATTCTGTGCCTTTTTGGTTTTGGACTTGATTTGGAGCATATTCTTTTGTTTCAAGTCAATAGATGTTATTTGGACAGATTACAAAAATAGCAATTATTCATTTCAAATAGCTAATTGTATGAGGCTATTTTGCCAAAGATGTACAATTGCAGTCAGATTGCTTGGAACTGACCAAATGGAATTAAAAAAAAAAAGAACTAGAAGGCAGAGCAAGCTGTGATTAATACATGAAACAATCAACCTTAGCGTATCTGAATTCAGGGGAAGCATTGATCTTTAAAACAATTTTAAAAATGAATAAAAGGCAAGCTTGGTATAATGTATGATAATGTGTTGTGGTCATTTAATATGTTAATCCCACCCCCGCAAAGATATCAAGAACTGTACCTTCTCTTGTAATAGTTTTTCTTCAGGACCCATAACTTCCTAAACCTTGACAGATCCCTCTCAGTCATAGGAGAATAGAGTAAGTTTAGAATTTCTGCATTTTTTTTTTACTTCATAATATTACTTAGGAAATGCAGAGACACAGAGTCCTTAACATAAAAGGTTGGGGAGGCAGAGCAGAGGTCTGTTTCTTTTATTTTCAGTGCTTTGGAAAAGAAAGTTTATAATCCAGAGAGGCATTCAGCTATCCCAGAAGTATGTTTACCTTGGTCAACTGCATCAGCATGTCAGAATCATTTCCATATTCATAATATTTCACTCTCAAAGTGCTCCTGTCCCTGTGGATCTCATACAGTTAAATCTGTAGGACTTATTTGTGATACAGTGATACTTGTTATGGAAAAGGCCACTGATGATGGAAGGTTGTAAAATAATGTTTTTTTTTTCTTATTAGATAGGAAAATCAAGAATATAGTAGTATTTTTTAAAAAAAAATCTGCAAAATGGCTATAACAGAGATAAAGCATTTAGATGAGAATGTGAAAGGAGATAGGAACTGCCTGTTTTTTGCTGTAGCAAAAGTACAGTGCTTGCAAGTTTATACTTACGCATTTTGGGTTTTATTGCAATGAGATTAATTTGTCTCTTACTGTTGCTTGTTGCTGTTATTATCTTACGACTGAGCATTAGACATCTGGCATGCAGCAAATGCCAAATTCAACTCTGGCAACTTTGGATGAGGGTTGAAGAAAATAGCTTCTAGAAGCCTTGAAAAGACACCTCTCATCAACATTGACAATACTGTGGGCCTGGTAGATGATGTGATTCACAGAAGACAGTTATCTGTTTTCTAAAAGCCACCAGGCACAGTAAATAAATTGAAAGGTGGTCAAATAAATATCTAACAGTAAATTACCCCAGGGCCATTTTGCATAATGGAGTGACAAGCTCATTTTGCTGCTAAAAATCTACACATGTCAAGAAGCTGCAAATAATTCCAGCTCTCTGGCAGGAATCTCCCCAATACACATCTATTGGCAAGCATAGATGCATGCCTAGTTGATGCACCATAGATATGGTAAAGTATAGCCAGGAAAAAGAAATATGGGAGTTGTGAGAATTCTATTAAACTTCCAACCCAATTGTAACTTGGATCGATCTCTGCTGTGAATAGGCAGCCCAGGCAAGTCATCAACTGAATTCAATGCCTGGCAGTTTGACAGAAACATACATATTGCTACTGTTCCAGACATGGCAGTATCAGACAAATAATTGTGAGAAAGAACAAACTTGTCAAGCACATTGAAAAGAAATAAAGGCTGTTTGATGCATGTAATATGCCTTTATGTCCTGGGTGCAAATAAATTGGTGTGATGATAATAATTTTAACTCTTTAAGGAAAAACCTCTTTCCTTCTCCTTCTGTTCAACATGTGGAGAAAAAAGCATATTAAAACACATTTTTTAAAACAGGATTGTTCTTTGTGCCTTTAGGGATTGGCTTTACTATTTCAGAATTTGTCATACCCTATCAGAGTGTGTTAATGTCTCAAGAATCTTTACACTTTTTCTCTCATGACAGAATGCAATGTTGCAGACTTAAAGGTACAACATGCTGGCCTAAATTCCAATGATTGGTAAATTAGGCCCCATTTCTAATTTATTGTAATGTATTGACATATAATTTTGCAAAGCCCATGTACTAATTATTGGATGAAGTCCAGAAATATCTTAGCTGTAGTAGGAAATGTTTTGCATGGCTTAAAGCTGAGATGTATAAATAGAGTTCTCAGCAGACGATGGGGAAAGAAGGAAAGAAACCCTACAGGGCAGACTGTCAGTCTTGTCATTCCCAAACCACTAATGTAACCATGCAAAGCAAATGCCCAGAAGCATCGTGCACTGCTGAAACATTTTCTGTTGTGCTGTACAAGTCAACAACAGAGGATACAAAGGTCAGGAAAGAACAGGTCAAGCTCTCTAACATACAATTGACTAACTTCTTGTTGTGAAAGCTTGGAAGTACAGTATCATTCCCAAATCTTTTGCAGATAAAAATAAATGTAATCCAGAACATTATGGAGCTGCCCCAAGTCCACTTGAAGCAAAATGTGGTTAACAATGGAACTCAATCTTTCTAAAATGAATTACTATGACCTGTCACTTGTCAAACACTATAAAACATTGACTTTGGATTAGATTAAGAGACAGCCAGGCAAAATGAAGTGCTAATTACTACATGCCCGACATTTTTGCCAATCATCTGTTATAAAATTAATTGTAGGGCTAAAAACTTCATAATGCTGATGATAAAGTATTTCCTGAAGACTTTGACATTAATGTAAGACATATTATACAAAGCAACATTATTTAAACAGCAGAAATGATAAGAAAAAGAAATTAAAAACAAAAGAAAAAGAAAAGGAAATATAACTAATTTTATTCTATAGCAATGCCATTCACTTTATCTCTCCATCCCTTTCTATCCTTGAAAACTATTTTGTCTTCCAGTACATTGATATATCAGTTCATACATTGCCTTCTGTTCTTTACATTTCTTACCGCTCAGTTTTGAAAATCTTGAAAAATCCATGCAATTTACTGTTTATTGGTTTTTATCCTATATTAGTTATTTGTTTTTACATTTATTTTACTTTTTTGCACCATCAATGTTTGTGAGTCACATTTCTCTGTCTGCTTGTGTCAATACATAGAGTGATGCAAGATTCCTTGCCTTATTCAGGGCTTGTAAGTGAGATGAACTGGACATGAAAGTTTTGTAATACAAAAAATGTAATATAAAGAAAAAAAAAACCAGAGCTTGTATTTATGACCATTCACCAGCTGGTTCAAGATATTTCTCTATTATCTCATAGTTAATGCTGTCTTCTTCATATTGAAAATTAGGAGTAATGCCATTGTCAAATATCTTTTGGAACTAAAAACTATTTTTTTCAGCCTTTAGGATATATGCAAGCTGCTCAAGGATTCATTCTGTGACTATAATGTCTGATCATAGAAACAGAACAACATTTTAAGAAAAGGCATTTTCTCTTTTAATTAGACTTTTTAATTAAGTTGTGAAAAAATGATGACCACAAAGATGATGGAATTTGCAGTGTTTTTATTATGCCAAAAGAGGCACTATAAAACTCCCAAATATCTCATGAAAATCAACAGCCAGTTTATCCAAGCAGGGTTAGTTTTGTTGCTAAGCAACATTTTACATTAGGTCTAAGATGTCGGCACTTCAACATGACTGAGAAAGAAGAGGGAAGCTACTGCTTCTGAAATCAAATATCTACATATCACAAGAAAAGCTGAGTTCATCATATCAAAAATTTGGAGCTGATTCAGCTGATTTTAAATATTGCAAAGAAACCAAGAATGGAAAATACAGAGTCTTAAATATTTTCAGGACTATCTTCCTGTCTGCCTGCCTATTCATTTGCAAGCAATTTGATAAAGTATAAGCAATTTGATGCCACTATATCTGTTTAATGATCAGTTAAAAGATTCCTAGCTTAGTATGTTTTAAAATTCAGTTCTTCTAACTACTAAGCTAGCTACTAAATAGATTACTATTAGTTTCAACTATTAATAATTTGTTCCTTTTTCAATTAGGAGTTCAGAATACTGTCCATAGTCCTCTCTATTTTATCCTCACAAATGTCTGAGAAGAAACACTTTTTTTTTTTAATCCCATTTATATCCTGCCCTTCTCCGGAGACTCAGGGCAGCTTACAATTAAGCACAAGCCAATG
>JANHFM010001706.1:22926-34768 GCA_032468115.1 Grayia smithii | reverse complement strand
CGAGGCACCCGTTGATGTGAGTGACATTGAGTTGGCCATGCCCACCCAGTCACATGCCCACCAGCCATGCCCACCCAGTCACATGCCCACCAAGCCACACCCACCAAGCAAGCCACACCCACAGAACCGGTAGTAAAAAAATTTGGAACCCACCCCTGTGGTAGCAACTCAGATAACACTTGACCATAGTATCAATAATGCATCACAGATTATTAGATCAAGTCCATTTAAAACTAGCTGTAGTGTTTAAGTCCCATTTAAACCAATAAAACAAGCAAGTAGTAAATCTACTTAATAATAATGTAAATAATGTAAATATTGCTTCCAATGAGACTGGCAGAACAGTCTAAACATGCCAGTCAAGAAGGCCTATGATAAATCCTATGATATTGGATATACTATCAGTTGTACAATCTTTTAATTAAGCCACCAACATAGTAATCATTATTACCGCTGCAGGAATAAATGAGATTTAGAGAATTTTCTTATCTCGACCCTACAAAGCTTGTGCCATCAGGACAATGGTGTCTTATGCTGTTTTCACCTTTACATTTTTTTACCACAAATCTCTGTGACTTGTTCCAGTAGGTTGAAAAGAGTAATACAAGCCAACATACAAGACAGTAGATATGTCTCTACATCATAGACTGTATTTTAGCAGATTACATAACCTGAAAATTCACTATCTCCCCTGGCCTATTCCTGTTCCTCCTGTACACTATTGTGCCTGAGAGAAGGGACAGACATACCCTGATGTCAGAGGGAATGGCGCTTAGAAGGATGACCCTGGTGCCAAAGGATTTCAATCTAAAACAGATTTTAATTTTTTAACAATAAAGCGCATGTGTTTCTTCAAACATTGGTTACTCAGAACAACTAACAATGCCTTTGGTTATAAATCAGGGGTGAAATTCAGCAGATTCTGACAGGTTCTAGAGAACCGGTAGTGGAAATTTTGAATAGTTCGGAGAACCAGAAAATACCACCTCTGGCTGGACCCAGAGTGGGGAAGGAATAGGGATTTTGCAGTATCCTTCCCCTGGAGTGGGGTGAGAATGGAGATTTTGCAGTGTCCTTCCCCTGCCATACCCACCAAGCCATGTCCACCAAGCCATGCCCACCAAGCCACGCCCACAGAACCAGTAGTAAAAAAATTTGAATTCCACCACTGGTTATAAATACTACCAGAAGAAAAGCCATAGTGATACAAAGAAATCCATATGCAAACTTTCAGCTTACTCAGTCAAAAGAAACAACTGACTATCACTGGTAAAGAGCTAATTGCTGTCTAATAATTGTCTCCAAAAATATGAAACATGAATTCAATTGTTTTATTTCTCAGAACAGAAGTTCTATTTTTCTGTTCAGTGTGTTACTACATGAAAACAATTATAATGTTTTCTGGACAACACCCCAACCTTTTGGGCACCAGAACCCACCAGGTTCCTTGGAGAAAGAATTTTTCCACAGATCAGAGTGGGCATGGTTTTGCATCCTGCCTGCATCCCACAGATGGAGCTTTGCTTGTTTGCATGGACTGGTTGCTGGCATGCCACAAACTAGTCTGGTCTATGGACCAGGGGTTGGGAACCCCTGTTCCAGGACATATTTAACATCCTAGTATAGCCTACAACACCAAATTCCTTGTTCTTCTCCTTATCTAGCTTCTGAAGTGAAGACAACATCATCTGGGTAACAACTAGCTGGAATTAAATGTGCATCTGGCATTAGTCCCATAGAACATATAATGTTGCAAATTGTTTTCACATAGAAAACATTTGAAAGGAAACTCTGAGATTTAGCTTATAGTAACTATTATTAAAATAGTTAATATTATTAGATAATACCACAGAACTAGGAGGAACCGTCATTATTATTTGGTATATATTATCACAGGAAAAGTGTCTTGATTTATCTGAATAAATACATGAAAATCACTTTGACCTAAAATTCTGCCATTGGCAGAAACTAATATTTTCTTATTCTTATTTGTTCCAAATGTTTCTTTTCAATGCCTTTTCAATTAAAATAAAATTGTAATAATACTTACTCCCAAAATTCCATGACTGGAGAAGTAGCATTCTGCAAATATTGTTGAGTGCAATTGCTCATATTAAGTTTCTGAAATTCCACACAATGTTCTATAATAGAATAAAAAATATTATATAACATTTGCCTTTATTATTTTTTTTATGGAGATAATGTGCTTTAGTCACTAATTCCCATTATACCATTCTTTCAATATTTTCTCTTTGTCCAACAGAAATATAAGATTTAAAATTTCTAAGAGGAGAAAAAGGCTTTACAAATGACTTTGCAAATGCTTTGCAATTCAGGTGATTACAATTTAATTCCCAATGCATATTATTGGTTTGAGAATCATCTGCTATAAGCAGCAACCTAAAAGTTTTAATCTGTTAAAGGAGAAAGTAGCATAGCCATACTGGTAAAGCTGGTGTATCGGAAATTGGGGAAAGATTTTTTTTTCTTCATAAGTGAATTGATACATGTAATAGCTGGATAATATTCAATATTAGATAAGATTCCTGAAATATATGCCAAAAATTACTGAAGTCCATGAAAATTCTTGGATTTAGCTAAACACTATAGAACTGATCAAAACTCCATTTAGTAATATAAGAATGGTGATAGAAAATTTCAGTTCTTAATAAAACTAAACTGTTACAGAGATGAGAGAAGATGAAATACACCATCAGTCAATTGCAAAAGGTAGCTTCACTTGGAACAGCTTACATCCTGCAACAATATCTGCAACACTATCAAACATCCACATCTGCCTGGAAGGACTCAATAGGCAGACAAAAATGGCAAATCCAATGTAAACATCTGGCTGACTGTATGATGAACCATTTAATAAATTATTATTATTATAAACGTTTATTCATTAAACATGAAACTCAGTCAACTGAACATTATTATTATTATTATTAACATTATCTCACTTTTGTGCTAGTACCTGTATTCCACTCATGACCACAGGTTGCCCAGGGAAGTTCCATTGTGAAGCAGTTAAATAGATAAAAAATAGCCCATGCTAAAATGATAATATAGTAAACATTCAAATGTGCTTCAATGACCTGGGTGGCATATCCAATCCCTAAAAAACATGGAAAGTAATTTTTTAGCCATAAATGGAGGCAAAAGCATGAGTTAGATAGCAAACGGTCTCAATGCATATTTGACATAGTCTAGTTTCTAAAACAGAATCCCCCAAATTTTGAGAGTCTAATCTATTTATCTAATCTAATCTATTTACAGTAGAAGTTTGGCTGTCTCAAAGGCAGAACCTAGCTGACCCTGAAAAAAGGCAAGCAGGGATAAAACTAATTAGTATTTGGATGCAGGACCATCAGGAAATCCCAAAGCTACGGCCTAGACTGGAAACAAAGGCAGGAGCTGAGAAGAATAACGCCCAAAAATAAACTGAGGTCCCAGGAAACAGTTTTTAAGTCTTTTTCTGCTTAGGAATAGGCACATTCTAAATTAAGAATACCATAGCTCAATCTTTAAATTATCACTTTTTCCAAATCCCTTTAAGGTTTGGCATATGATCTTAGATTAACATTCATTTCTAGGCAAGCAAATATTTCAACTTTCCATGCTGCAAATAGATTGAAAAACTGAAGCAATGACTTTCCCCAGAGGCAAATTCCTGGTCCAAATGGGATCCCCAAATTTATACCTCGGACTCTTATGCTGCATTTTTTATTACTCAGATGATGTAAATAAATACAAAGAACATTCATGAGATCTTTGTACATTCAAAGGCAATTAGGTGACTGTTGTACATTTTGTTGTCATTAATGGCAACAAGATTTGAAGCATTCTTTCCATTTTGAACGCTGAAAATTCAGTCTACCTGTAAAATATTTTCGACAGTCATAAAGGTGCTTCTGTGTCTATACTCACAAAAATACTTGAATATGTATACCAAGGAAAAATGAATATGATGTATACCTTCAAACAGTGGGCAAACTTTTCTCCAGCATGTAATTCCTCCTTCGCTAGTATATTGTCCCAAAGCAGTTTCCAAGAAAAACACTGGTATTCCACAGCAAATGAAGAAAATGACATAGGGTATAAGGAAGGCACCTAAAGCAAACATTGAATAGATATTAATGAAACCGAATTGCTTAGAAAGATAAAATTAGACATTTAATTTCATGTATGCAATTGTTGCACAAGACTACTATCCATAATACAAACAAGATATGGCTTTGAATGCAAAATTAAATATTTTAATTTTTGTTAAATTTTGAATAAAATCCTATGCAACTTTTTGATTATACACTCCTATTTACTTACAGATACACCTAGGTGATGTTTATCTTTAGTTGACTGCCAGATTGAAAATATTTTTCGTGTGAAATTATATTGTTTTTGTATATATAAACATTATAACTTTTCATGTTGGAAAGGTATTTCCAAAAATATCAGTGCAGAATGCCAGAGGATATGAGCTCAAAAGGTATGATTTCAGATCAGAAAATCAAGTCAATCATGAAAGTATTAATCATTAAGTAAATATGATGAACTTGTTAAACTTCTTAAAGTATGGGGAAAAAATAATAATATGATTTAATGAAGCTGTAATATCCACTAGAAAACTTCAAGACTGTGCAATAAATAATAGTAATTTTAATCTCTACCAGCAAATCCTACAACTCTACCCAAAAATCAATCTCAGTTGAATGCAATTCATTATCATACAGAGTTGAAACCAATATTTTTTCTAAATAGACATTAAATTCCCATTTTAAAACTAACTTGACACTCAAATGGAGCGTATACTATACATGCTATTAGAATGAATTTAAAATAACTTCTTTGTAGTGAGTTTATAGAATGTTTATTGCAATGGATCCTACTTTCACTAGAAATTAAAATATGGAAATCAGATATTGATCATTATAATGTGGTGGGTAAAGTCCATAACTGATTTCTGCTCATTAGTAGCATTCATTATACAAAGAATGTATTATGAAATTTTGCTTCACTGGAACTTAATCCAATGAATGTCATGAGCATTAGACAATTTTATCACTTGTTTTCTATCCTTATTCAAATGACATAAAGTGGCAAAAACAATGCATCAATATATGAGTATGTCCTCTTGTGGAGGATATGACTCATTACTCATTCTTAGGATTGCCTCAGTAATGAACTTTTTTTTCCTCTCCGTTATTCCATTAAAACGAAATTTCATTGTATTAAGTTCTTACAAATTGTATTCTTAAATTCTTACAAAATGTTTCACTAAAAATAAGTGGTTACCAGACAGTATGATAGGAAACTGAGTTAATAAATAAATATATAATTAACCCTACATATGTTATGTATATTTTTTAAAAATATGTACTTTTCCAGTTAAACAATACAGTACATTAGTATATCTATGCTGCTTTCAAACTAACTAGTAAACATTCTTAGATACTCTTCTATCTGTGACATGCTACGGTACATATAATACATTGAAAACTTTAAAGCATGCAAAACAAAAATTCATTATTTTTAAAATTCTACAGCAAAAATGCAATATTTTTGCAATAAAAAGCTGCATACATTCAAATGCTCTTAGTATTAGTAATTGTTCAATATTTAAATAGAGTCATATTTTTCTAGAGAAGTTTATCTTTGAAAAACTTAGTTGGTTCCATAACTGGTCAGCTTTATAGATTTATATCTATGTAAGTTTTATTAATAATGTTACCACAGATAATTATATTGGAGGTACTAGTTCGGAGCCATGCAGAACATTTGGATCAATGCATAACCTTAACTGTTCAGTAAGAGCACTTTTAATTTATTTAACAAATTCATTTCATTTTTAGTTTTGCTTTAGAGAAACATTGAATATATCCTAATGCATGCTATTCCAATTTTCATATATATATATATATATATATATATATATATATGTGTGTGTGTGTGTGTGTGTGTGTGTTTGTATATTTATATAATTTGTGTGTATGTGTGTGTGTGTGTGTGTGTGTGTGTTTGTGTATATGTGTATATATATATATATATATATATATATAATTTGCTTATTTATAGCTTGGTTTTCTAAGGCTGCCCAATTCATCACTGGATGAGATACAAAGTTAAAAGTGTGGGTCTGGGAAACATTTTAGGAAGAACCTTTCCTAATATTTCAGAGAGTAAAAAGAAGGGAGTAATACTTCCCTTGCAAGTAATACTTGCAAGATTCTTTTGATGTAACTTACAATAAAGATAGACGTAGTACTTGTCTAGATTACCTTGGAAGGCTAACATAATCCTATTCTAGATTTCAGAACCTATTCATTCCTATTGTAAAATGTGTCAAATGATGAAAACAAAAAAGATAAATACAAGATTTCTTGAAATAATGGAAAGGAGTTAACCCGTTAAAATGCAGGTAGAGCCTTTGGCCAATAGCACTTCTGTGCATTTCCATCTTGTGTACCACTTGTAACTATTTCTGGAATGAGAAGCTTCACTGACAGTCTTTATCAATTCATGATTAGATTATTGCAACCCGCTTTATATGAAACTTGCTATTGAAACTTTAGCTGGTTCAATATATGACAGTATTTAGTTATGAAAGATCCTAAATTTCTCATGTGAAATTTATGCTGTGGGAACTTCATTGTTTGAGTGATTGCTTCAGGATACAATTTAAGGTGTTGGATACCATCATTAAAGGCCTACATCAGGGCTGTCAAACTCCTGGTCCATGGGCTGGATGTGTCACGTGCTGGCCATGCCCACTCCTGGTTTAGCGAAGGGGGAAAAAGTCCCGATACGTCACATGATGCTGCTCTGACAATGTGAGCTTGACACTCCTACCCTACATGGTTAGACTTTCAATTATCTTGGAGATGATCTACACTACCTTTCTCCTCCAATTTGGACAGAGTTAGGGTTAGGGATGCTGAAGAAATGTCATTTTGAAGGCCATTATGGTTAAGCCTTCTCAGTGATTCACACCTTTCCTCATTTTTAATGACTTTTCCTTCCATGCTATATTTATGAACAACAGTGAAGATCTGGTGCTTCAGGACTACTTCATAGGTGGGATGGACTCTTGCAGTACTCCTGAGATGAAGGTGCATTTTTTGTGATGCAGAGGGCGCAGTATTGATTATAATTTCCTTGTGGTGGTATTTTTTTTTAAAATGTTTTTACTGTAAACAGATAGGAAATGTTCACCTTTCTGATTTCTGACAGGACATAAATCTGAACAAATTAAATCATTTAATCAATAAAACTAAGATTTCAACCTGTCATCTTGCCAGGTGTGGTGCTGTCTGAAAATTATGGTCGTCGTAAGCCAACACACATTTGACATACGTTGGGGAGCTCTGACACAAAATAGAAAACAAATGGGATATGGGAGGTTTAGAAGTCAGATTGTGACGGATCCGAACAATGGCAATCAGATTAAATTTTTCATTCTTTTGAACACTCAATCTATTATTCATATTGACAATCTGTTGTACCAATATACAACAATCTGTTGATTTAATTGATACCCAAACTGGACCTCCTATCAAAAAGAAAGTTTCACCTTATATCATTTTCTTAAGTACTTGTATATTTCTTCATGAGCCATCACTATATTCAAAAAGGATACTGTTATATACACATGATCAGGTAAAAATGAATTATATTCTTCATTCTAGCACAAAGCTTTGTAAGAAGAAAATGCAAATGCGGCCTGTAAATCAGTGAAGACATTTAGTTCACTGGAGTTTCCTGAATAAAATATTCCAAGTGAGTTATTTCCCTTATTTAAACAACAGCAAAGATACGAGTGATACATTGCTGCTCCGAACAAAACAATACATTTCTAATTAACTGCACATCTAAATATATTTAAGTGAATAGGGTCCAAAGTGTAAAAAGTCAAACAGAATGTATTTGCTTTCACTGTACATTTATAATTATTTTACTAATGCATCTAAACTGGAAAATAAGGGTTATATGGTTGATCAGCTAATATAAAATAGTTAGCCATGTAGTATAAAAATAACTTGCCTAGGTTCAGCATCATAAAATAAAAGCATGAAGAACAGACTAGCAGTCATCAATAAGTACAATTAAACAGAAGGTCTCACTTCATCTTGATTTCCTGCCACTATGAAGCAACAGAAGGCAATACAGAAAAGTAAACACACCAACACACCATGCTTTTCTTTAAAAAAAAGTAGCAAAGGCAACAAGCCAAATACATGTTGATACTCCTCATTTCAGCAACATTAATTGCAGAACAACATTATCAACAGAAAAACAACAGTGAAGAAGCACCTGAACAAATTATTTTACCCCCATGAAACTTGGAAGTATGTGCATTTATGCCAAATTTGAGCTATTGCTCTTGATTTCTATAGCTAACATCCAGATCAGTGGTGGGTTGCTCCCGGTTTGGCCCAATTCGCGCAATCCGGTAGCGGTGACACTGTGACGTCACCGAACTGGTTCTCCGCGGCTGGGAGCTGGGCTGACCCGTGCACCTGTACTTATGGTTTTCTGCTCTGCACATGCGCAGAGCACTTTTTTCGAGTTTTTTTTCCCAAAAAAAGTTACTGCGAATGTGCAGAGCGCATGTTTGACGCGTATGTGAGTGAAGAGAGCACGCGCTGATCACGCGCAAAGCGAGTGCATCAAGAGAACCAGTAATAAAGGTAAGTAGAACCCACCCCGATCCAGATCTAGGGAGAATCCAAATGTGGTGAACCTCAATTCCCAGAATTCCCAGCTAGCACAGTTTTGACAAAGTTTGGGATGGCTACAATCTGTTTTACCACAACCAATTCAACATAGCATTGAAAAAATGTTCTCTTAAAAACAGTCAAACATTCTTGCAAAACCCATGGAATGAGTTGCAGAATTGCACAATTCTATACTTAACACAAAGGGAGGAAATGAAATATCCAAGGGAAAAATTATTGTGTAATAGACTGACATGCTTCAAATAAAATCCTTTATCAAGGCTATCACTACAAAACAAAACTTCATGGAATAAATGTGTGTGTGTGTGTGTGTGTGTGTAGCTGAAATAAAAATTTTACATTGTTTTTCATGTAATATTTAACAAGAAAATATTTTAAAATGATACTCCTAGTATTTATGTTGTCTTGAAACTACTGAAATCAATAATTTTAACAAAATAATTTCATTAGTGATGGGATTACTTTTTTTCTTTCCTTGCAATTTGTTTTTCAATGCCTGCCATTCTCTTTTTTGCAAGCTTGATATTAAATATTCACAACATAATCTCTCATTTTGGTTATCCTATTTCCAGTGTAATAATAGAATTTATTAATATATTTGCCATGCAAGTGATGGCATTTAGATTATACTGACATTTTACTCCTGCATTATATTAGTTGGAATATGCTCACAATACCATATACCCAGTTTGTAAACTTATATCCTTTCCAATCTCATGTCATGACCACATATTTAATTTATCATGCTCACCAAAGTTCAAAGAGTTTATAAAGCTTCTGACTTGCTTTCAAACAACATCCATATGATAAAATAAAACAAGAGTATGACGTGTAAATATTTATTTTCTAAGAAGTAATAACTCCCAAGAGATTCTGAGAAGTAACTTGTGCTCTATATTCAATAAGCAAAACAAGATTAGACCATTCAATTTATACTGAATGTCAACGTAATCAAAACATTCTTTTCTGTGGACAATATGGCTACAAATTACAATTCTATAGAGAATTGTACTTAATGTTGATAGCTCTGCATATACCTAATAATCCAGAAAAAAATCTAAGTACATGAATTTAAAGACGACTAATTGATTGCGTAGGAAAACTAAGAAAATTAAAGCTACCAACACTAGCCTTTGGTAAAGAAAACCATACAGTTTGCAAAATGAAGCATGTTTTGAATTCTTTTTTAAGCTCCCCAGAAAGCTTTTAATACAACCCATTTTGCTTTGGGTCCAAAACCAATCTAAGTGTTCATAAGCCTCTTCATTAATTTGCATCAGAAAATGAATAACAACCTTTCTTGATCTAAATTGAATGCAACTGGCAGGTCTTCTTTTAATTCTAAAGGGACACTCATTTCAGACAGACGAATTTTGTGCAAGAGTAGTGTTTGAAATCTGTGAGTTGGTATAAAACGGCTTATTATTTTAAAAGGTCCTATGAAATTAACCTGTAGAATGTTAAGGGGATAGGGGCAGAGGTGGGGATTTTATTTATTTAGAGAAAGAACAGTTTGAGGCTTTGCATTTTTTGCTTGGATGTCATCAACTCAATAGGTTTCTTCTCCATTCCAATTACAAGCATTTTAACTAAAAGGAAACCTGTGCTAAAGTTTTCAGCTGATTGAAAAGTAAAAATGTTAATCACAAAACAAGTTTTCTGATACTTTTTCCTGTACAGGATTTTTCTTTTTTTGAATTGTGTGAAGGAAAATCTGTTTTGAGTTGTCTAAATCTTGAAATTCTGAAATGGCTTCAGGAGCAACTCTTTGCTTTGTGGAAGTCCATCTTTGCTAAGGATAAAATCTAGCTGTTCTACTGTTCATTGTAAATTTGGAGTTTATTGAAAGCAGATAAGAATAAAATTTGCTATCCAGAACAGATTTCCTACAGAAACTTATTGGGGGTTTGGTTCTAAAGCGAACACACTTGCACTGTGTCACATCAAGCAAACTCTATAAATACACCTGTTGCTATGACTTACAGAAATAAAACTTCAAGTGAAAAAATAAATGCTAAGCTTACTTAAAATTACCTGTTTTAAAAATCTAAGTTTGTTTTGAAAATGTTTAAAGACTTTATTAGATTTATTCTTGTCATGTTTATATAAATGTATATCATAGAAACATGACCGACACATATGCACTCTTCATTTTAATATACCATCCTTGTTCTACATGCAGTTAATGAAGCTGCTATTTGCCATTAATTATAGGCTGATGATGAGCTTACTCTTTTCTAACTTTTGTCTCCAATGACAAAAGGGAAATATTTTACTTTAAAAATTAATCATCCATCTGCATACTAATCATCCACTTCCAAAGGATCACAAAACTACAACTAGGGTAAGCCAATCCATCTCTACTTTTATCACCTGCCCTTTTCTTTCCGGTTTGTATATCTAACTCTCTTAAATTCCATTCCATTGCTTGATATGCTCCTGTTGTCTAAACATTAACCTACCATAATAAACCCCTCCTTTCCCTCACATTAGGCAAATTCAATGTTTTAGCAGGTGGGCAAAGCACATGCAAGCTCTGCACTTAGACAGGATGCCATCTTACCTCCTCCATTTTTGTAGCAGAGATATGGGAATCGCCACACGTTCCCCAACCCAATAATCTCCCCTGCCACAGACAGCACAAATTCAATTTTATTGTTCCAATGGCCTCTTTCGTGCACCTTCTTATCGTTGCTGTGGACCAAATTGGTGCTGGAGGCTTCAGGATCCGGAGCATCTTCGGGTTTGCCATTAATTATAGGGATAGCCTTTTCAGCTGTCATGACTCTCTCTCAAGCCTGGAGAAGAATGTAAAGAAAGGAGGGAACGGGAGTCAAGAGGGCAGGGATGCTTCTGTAACCGCTTTTCCCCCTTGGACCACAAACGGGTCCTCTTCGCATCCTTCACAAAAGGACCACAAAAAGTGCAGGAGATGCTCTGGCCAACTTCGCAAGATCAAGACACCTGCTGATGAATGATGGGCTCGGGGCGACTTGAGTTGGGAGAAGTGAAGACCGAAGCGGGAAAGCCTACCTGTTTTTCTCTCCCCCACCCATCTTCCTGAACCAGGACCCCAGCTTTCCAAATCTGCCCGACCTGCCTCCGCC
>JANHFM010001705.1:379631-394139 GCA_032468115.1 Grayia smithii | reverse complement strand
CGGAAGGATGGAAGGCTGAGTCAACCTTGAGCTGGTGAGATTCGATCTGCTAAACTGCAGCTAGCAGTCAGCTGAAGGAGCCTGCAGTACTGCACCCTAACCACTGTGCCACCTCGGCTCTATATCACAACACTGTTCATTAAGTGGCTAATTCTGACAATCCCAACCCCTGCAGACATAGCTAAAACCTTGGCTTCTGTTATCTTCCCCTCATCCAGGCATGTATCTCAAGCATTCAACCCCATAACTCAGGGGTGTCAAACTCGATTTAATTGAGGGCTGCATGAGGGTTGTGTTTCACCTTGGGGGACCAGGGTAGGTGTGGCCAGGGTGAGTGTGGCCAGCTCGATGTCATTTGTGTCGGGGGCGCATGTGGTGGCCCGAGCGCTCTGCCAGAGAAAATGGGCTCCCAAGCTCCGTTTTCAGCTGTGACGGCCTCCTGCAACCTTCTGCTAGCAAAAATGGAGTTCAGGAAGGCCAAATACCAGGTCTTAGAACCCCTTGGGCCGGATCCAAACCCCGGGCCTTGAGTTTGATACTCCTGCTATAACTCCTTATTTTTGTCTTTATTAACTCCTGGGTTTTATTTCTGCCTTCTTGCTCCTTAGGAGAAACATCATTTGAGCAGAGGTTCATAATTTTAATTTCCCTACATGCTCTAAACTGCCCAAAAGCTATCACTAACAATTTCTTTGCAGATTATTTTCTTATTGGAACTGTATTTACATGGAAGTATGCAGTGGGGTACCCTAAGACTCTGTCTTAAGCCCAGTATTCTTTAATAGCTTCATCGACGATTTAGACGGAGGAATAGATCATGAAATTTATCAAATTTGCAGGCACTAAACTGATAGGACTAGCCAATATTCCAGAAGATAGGCTCAAGATCCAGAAGGATCTTGACAGACTTTAGCCCTATCTAACAAAATGAAATTCAGTGGTGAGAAAAGTAAAGTTCTATATTTAGACAAGAAAAAGCAAATGCATAGGTATAGAATAGGTGGTGCCTGGCTCAATAATAGTACTATGAGAAGAATCTTGGAGTCCTGGTGGACAATCACTTAAATATCAGCCAGTAGTGTGTTGCAGCTGCCAAAAATGCCAATGCAGTATTAGGCTGAATGAACAGAATCAAGATTATGTGAAGTGTTAATACCACTTTATAATGCCTTGGTACGACCAAAGTTGAATGTAGCATCCAGTTTTGGTTGCCATGATATAAAAAAGATGTGGAGACTCTAGAAAGAGTGCAGAGAAGAGCCACAAAGAAGATTAGGGGTCTGGAGGCTAAAACATATGAAGAACGGTTGCAGGAACTGTTTATGTCTAGTTTAATGAAAAGAAGGACTAGGGGTGATATGTGCCAGGATCTAAAGGATTGCTACAAAGAAGTGGGGGTCAACCTGTTTCCCAAAGCACCTGAAGGCATGACCAGAAGCAATAGATGGAAACTAATCGAGAGAAGTAACCTAAAACTATGGAGAAATTTCCTGTTAGAACAATTAATCAATGAAATGATTTGCCTCCAGAAGGCAAATGCTCCAACACTGGAGATTTTTAAGAGGAGCTTGGACAACCATTTGTCTGAAATGTTATAGGGTGTCCTGCTTGAGCAAGGGGTTGGATTAGAAGACCTCCAAGGTCCCTTCCAATTCTGTTATTCTGTCCATTAGGCTCTTATTCCTTCAGGTCCTCTAGTTACAACTTTGCAAGCTGAGGTTTCTCCATCATATATCTTTCCTACCAAATTTCTACCAACTAGCACCAAACTTCTAATTCCATTTATTATCCTTTAACTCTAAGGCAATCTGCAGGATTGCAGAGTTTAAATAGCAAAGGAAACTGCCATTTCTTCATCTTATTCTTAGTACTTTTTCTCATTTTTGTTGTTGTTGTGGTCATTCCTCTAAATTTTGACAAGATCCAGAATTTCAATTCCACAATGAAAATGGAACGTATCATTGTTGGGTAATGCTGTACAGTTTCAGATGAATTTCAGCTGTCAACCTTTCTCAATGACTTCATCTCATTGTCGTCCCATAAGAATAAGCAAAATGAGAAGATTTAGGTAACCATATATTTCCTGAAATTTATCTATATACAGAATTATCTATATAAATGGCATTTTATGTTATAATTTGTATCCAGGCAAAATATATCTTTCTTTCTTTGAGACATATTTACTGCTGATATGGCTATTTGCTTTTTCAGTAAGAAAGGAAAATCGATTTGCTTTGCCTGTTAAAACACACTCATACAATTTTTACTTTTTGAACTAGCATATATATTGCTTTTGAACTTTTGAACTAATATATATTGTACAATACAGTACAATTCATTTTCACCCTTCTGTAAATTGTATTTTATAATGTAGTCCTCCATCAAAACAAAAGGGCAAAAAATATATACACAAGAGAAAATTGCAAAGCATAAGACATACATTAGGGGAAACTGTTTGCAAAGAAGCATATATCACTGCAACACTACAAATTTTCAAGATTATGATATGAAAATACATATCATATGTAGATTTTGATGGGGACATTCTTTAAAAAAGGAAAATTCAAGGGCAAACCCAAGAAATTTTTTACAAAAATCCATGTTCTAACAAAAAAAAAACTAAAATCAAATACTATAGTAATATGTAAATATATTTTAAAAGGACCATTCAGTTTCCATATTTTTGGCATGAATGTGAAAGACTCTACATGTAAAGTTAAACAACCAAAATAAAGACAAAAGTGAGTTTCATATATAATATAAATCTAATAGAAAAAAGAACTATATAGTGAGGAGAAAAAGAAAAGCAAAACCTCCAATGCTAAATTACCCATGGAAATAAATTATTTTTCAAAAAACATAGAACTTGTTTTTAAAAAACATTTAAAAAACAAAGAAGGCTAAATTAAAAATGCAACCCCACCACTTATATTCTAAATTACATTGTATTTCATTCTAAATATGTATTTTAAAAATGCTTAAGGAAGACAAAAATAACACAAAAGGGTATTAAAAAGATAGAATTTCTTTCATTTTAGCATTTTGAAAGAACATAGGCATATTGAATGTTAAAGAAAGGGAAACAAGCACATTTCATTGACGTTTGTTGCAGAGACAGCTACTGAGATATCATTGGCCAGACTAAGCATCGTTTAGGATTTGATTTCCCACATTTACTGTGCAGACAAGGAAAAATTATACACTTTGTGGAGAGTAACAGCAAATGAGGGGCCAGTTTCTCAAATTATACCTCCCGTTGTCAAAAGGAGTTTGAGATTGTCACTGACAGGAGCAAAAAGCTTTCCTCTGTACTGGTCTTATGAAGAGATAACCAAATCAGCAATAACAAACCCTTAAGAGGTTTTCAGATCATACATTTAGAAAAGGGGTCAAGGGTTCATATATTTCCTTCACTGTCACTTCCTGACATCCCCCTGTGGATCTAACTTGAGACATCAAGAACAAAAGAAAGCTGAATTCCTGGCTCTGAATTCAGACTGAAAGGAATCAGCTTTTTCCATCACCATCTCTTCACTTACTTCTTTTGCTGGAACTCTTTGATAAACCAAGGTTGCCCCTCAGGATCAGTTATCCAAGAGAGAAACAATCACATCCTGGTTACCTTCTTGTTCCAGAGGCAGAATGGAACTGTTTACCAGACTGCTGAGAAAATCTCCATGCACTTTCAAATAGCTATCTGGATCTATCAAGCAGCTGGGGCTGGCTGTTCAAATAGGGCCAAATCATCCTTGCAGAGATCAGAATTTTCAGTAATGTGTATCATAATTAGAAAATGATCTGAACACAGTTAGGAATTACTGGTAGTGACAATGCCTCCCGTATCTAGCTCATGTGCCATCTGCTCTAAAGTAAATATTAGATCTAACAAGTGGCCATCTCTAATAAACATAGCTAAGATAACCTGGGACAAATTCAGGATTGTCGCAGCCAAATCCTGAGCTCCTCTGAACACCATCCCAAGATCATAAAAGCTGAAATCCTGCAGCCCCATAAGCCTGGGAGAACCCGCCAGCAACCCAGCAATAAGATCGAAGACTTCAGGAAGGATTGTCGTTGGGCAGCAGGGAAATTCTTATCTTTGCCAGAAAGCAAATTTGGAAATGTTTCTACATCTTTAATGCCCTGAATTGTAGGAGACAATGCAATCATGGCATATAAATTCCTGTTCCTTTCTGGATCATATCACCAGCTCTTTTCTATTATCCTCAATGGGATCATGCTGAGTAAGGCAAGCAACTATAGACGAGAAAAGCATAAAACCAGGAATGAAAGCTATTACACCCAACGTTCCACCTTTCTTAAAGGTATTAGAACAGTGTTTCTCAACCTTGGCTGCTGGAAGATGTGTGGACTTCAACTCCCAGAATTCCCCAGCCAGCAGCCAAGGTTGAGAAACACTATACTAGAAAGAGCTCTGTTTTAGGACCCAACAGTCCCAGGAGCCTGTGTATTTGGGTTGCTTTATATGGTGCTAGTGCTGGGCAGGTTGCTTAGAAATGTTCTAATGTAAGGGCATGAGAAGAGTAGTTTACATTATTTGATTAAAGGCCCATCTAGTCCATCACAGTTTCTCAGCTAAGTGCTTCTGAAAAGCTAATCAACAGGACATTAACTGGTCCCATTACCCTTGCTGCTTTTCTTTGGACATTGATATCAACATAATTACTCCTAGGCACTCCCTTGGCAAAGTTGATTCTGCCATTCCTGTCTGAACATCTCAAGGAAAATTTTCTCAGAATATTCTCTCAATTGGAAATACATGGGCCTTTTTATAGTGGCCTCTATGCTCCGGAACACTCTTTAAAGCCATATAAAAATCTCATGTCATATTGAGTGGTCACTTCCATATTCTAATACTCCCTTAAGAGCTGCGGCAGTGCAGTGGTTAGAATGCAATACTACAAGCTGCTTCCGCTGACTATCGGCTGCCTGCAATTTGGCAGTTCAAATCTCATCAGGCTCAAGATTCACTCAGTCTTCCATCCTTCTGAGGTCAGTAAAAATGAGGACCCAGATTGTTGGGGGCAATATGCTGACTCTGTAGACCACTTAGAGTGGGCCGTAAAGCACTGTGAAGCCTAAATGTGTATAAATGCTTTTATAAGTCTAAATGCCATTGCTATTAAGACAAGCTTAATTTCACTACACAGTGGACTTGTCCATGTGGTTTTCTCAAGACAATGAAAATGACTTGTGATGCCTTCTTTACAGTCCCTGTCTCTGTCGTCCAAGTATTAGCTAGAACTGATTTGCTTAGGGTATCTTTTTAAGGTTTAGTAAACACATTAACCAACCAAGAGATCGTGGTTAGACTTTCCATAACTACAAAGCACTTAGCAATAGCACTTAGACTTATATACAGCTTCACAGTGCTTTACTGCCCTCTCTAAGCTGTTTACAGAGTCAGAAAATTTCCCCCAACAATTTGGGTCCTTATTTTACTGACCTCAGAAAGATGAAAGGCTGAGTCAACCTTGATAGCCTTTGACTTACAACAGTTTGTTTAGTGACTGTTTGAAGTTACTATGGAACTGAAAAAAGAGGCTTATGACTGTTTTTCCACACTTACAATCATTGCAGCATCCCTGTTGTCATGTAATCAAAATTCAGCTGCTTGGCATTTAACTTATATTTGTAATGATTGCTATCATTACAAATATTATGTGATCACTTTTTGCAACCTTCTGACAAGCACGTCAGTGGGGAAGCCAGATTCATTTAACAATCATGTTACTAACTTAACAACTGCAGTGACTCACATAACAACTGTGGCAAGAAAGGTTGCAAAATGAGGCAAATTTCCTTCAGGGAAGGTAAAGAGGAACAGTTTTTGCATTTACTATCTGATTATCTTTCTAGGATAAAATCTGGCAGGTAGACATTCTTCCTTCTCCCTGCTGGATTTAGATCTGTGTTGAATTTCCATGCAGGTTCTGAGGTTTTTGCTATCTTGTGTAGATTATTTTTAATCATGAGTATGATTCAGTTAAATGTAAGTTTAATTAAAGAAGATTAAACTCTCAGTTTTACCAATTGAAACAGTTCTCTGACTTCACCTGTACTATGTTTGTTGTCATCAAGTCAGGAATGAAGCTTTCCAGCACCTCGTCTGAAAGAATGAAATCTCAGTTGGGTAAAAAAAAGCCTTAGTCTTTGTGCTCCTCCCACTCCTCCTCCTTGTCCTCTTTCTTCTCCTTCTCTTTCTATTCTTTCTTCTCTTTCTCCTCCTTCTGTCCAGATCAAATTTTAGACTGCCAAAATAAAATCACCTTCTTGACTTCGTCCATTGGCCAAAAATAAGCCACTGTCGGTACACTATAATTAATTTATCACTTGCAAAGAGAAAACTCCTTTCTATCACTCTTCATTCTTATTTGAAAGGAAATATGACAAGGCTACCTGACATACTTTATACTGGTGAAGATTGTGAGGAGTTTGGCTTGTCAGAAGGATGATGTATGTGAATGCTAATAGTTTGGTTGCAAATTCCACATATACTGAATGGTAAATAGTGCCATCCTATGGCTGTTCAGGCAAATGACAATATTGTTGTTGTTAGTTGCGAAGTCGTGTCAACCCATCGCGATCCGATGGACAACATTCCTCCAGGCCTTCCTGTCCTCTACCATCCTCTGGAGTCCATTTAAGCTCACATCTACTGCTTCAGTGACTTCATCCAGCCACCTCATTCTCTGTCGTCCCATTCTTCTTTTGCCCTCAGTCTTTCCCAGTATTAGGCTCTTCTCCAGTGACAATATAGGCTGGGCTAAATGATTCAAGAACAACCTTCCCCAATTTGACACCCTGCAGATATATTGGAGTTGCCTTTAGCCACCATGACTAGGAATTCTGGGAGTTCTAGCTCCACCACATACAGACCCACTTCACATGGTACAGTTGCCCAGAAGCTATATATTTTAGAGTAAGTCTGTAGATTGCAGTTACAGTTTAACTTTTAATGGGTGTATCACTGTTAATGGCCAATGCCAGAAACAAATCATATCATTTATACAGTCACAAGAATGATTGTCATATTGCATATTGTCTTTGAAAAGGATACCTTCTAGGGCTATCCAACAACTTAAAACTATCTCATAGTTCTCTCTATCACTTTTTCACAACTGCATTTATGGAGAATGGTGGTGATGATGTCAAAATCATCATAGGTAGAGTTTAGTATCATGCCACACTTTTCAACATCACATCACCAAACTTCCCCAGCCATTTCATGTGACTGTTGAAAAACATTGGAGGTAGAATATAATCTGAAGGATCCTATAAAATAGCTTCTGTTTTGAGGGAGACCTGTTTTAAGTCACATCATCTTTAATCTACCACAGAGAGATAAACGGTACCAAAGCAAAGCAGTATCTTCAATTCCTGATCTCTGAGAGGATCTAGAAGCATGACATGGTATCAAAAACCACTAATTCAAGAAAGACTGAAAGAGAAATAGTTTCTCCATTAGTATAAGCCTGAAACTGGTGAAATAGGAATCACTGATTCTCCAACCAGAAAAGTTTTTTTGTAAACAAGGGACTGATGACCCAACTATGTTAGAACAGTCACAAGTAGGCATATAGTTTTTGAGTTGAAATAGCAGAAGAAAGAGGCCCAGGATTTAAAACTCAAAATTAAGTTATACAGAAATCATGATTCCATTTTCTGGTGCTGTTAACTGGAGAATTTCTTCACATTTATGAGTACCTAATTTTCTACACTAAATATATTACTGTATTTTTTTTTTCAGTACATCTACCTTAAAATGCAGAGCAGGGAGAAATATTTGATTGCCATACCTGGTACCCAATCCTCAAACAAAAATATCCATGACATCCATTATGAGAGCAGCCAACTCTGAAACTTGGCCGTTCAATCAGGAGAAATCCCACTTGAATTGCAATGTTTCCTTCATGATTACCATCACTTTTACAATCATTTTGCCCAATTGTGGATGTTTGAATATTAACTTCTAATTACTGCACTGCAGGCCCACTGCAGGCTTTTTCAAAGTACAAACTCCCTTAAGTTAAGCATCCCTGCTAGTAATCCCATCCGTGGCAACATGGATGTTACATGATGTAACATCCATGTTGCCACATGGACAATAATATGGACATAATTTGCCATTGACTTTTTCTATATATTTTTCTGTACATTCTAGACTGCCATTCTGGAATATCCCAGTGGTTCTCTATCCAATCCTAACCATGCCTGACCTTAATAAGCTTTCATCACAAGTCAACGTCAATTTGGTGCTGCAAGGTGTTGTGGCACAGGCTTTTTTGGAAGTCTAATCTGATTTTTTTCTTTAGATAAAGAGACATCCTGCTTTTGCTCAAAGTGGTCTTTTTGATGCTCACAAAGGGATTTTCTAAAAATTTCTGTCTGAAGTTACAAGCTACATTGTGCAATAATGTTAGAACATACCCTCCAAACTACTTGGCCACGTGTCAAAAACTCAAATTGATCCAGTGTAACTAAGTAAAAAAAGTTACCAGATAGTCCCATAATTCACTTTTCTTCACTAGCAGCAACCAGGATGGTTTGACCAGAACAGATTTCATGCCAACAAGCATACTTATACAAAAATAAATCACAACTAACTTATTAGAATTTGGGGATCAAATTCTAGAAGGAAGTGATTAGTAATGTGAATCAGCTCTCTCCCAACTTGAAATGATTCAACAGGCTACAAACAGGGGCAATAAGCACAGAGAAATAGTGAGGGATTTTTTTTTTGCTGCAGATCTCATCAAAGTTTATTATTTCAAATTGGCTTCACACTGTCTTATCAAAGTTGAACCACATTGTCGTCCACTTACACTCTTGTCTTATCACTTCAATTTCCTCAAGTCCTCTATAGCAGACTGGAGACAACCCTGGGGAGTGATAGTGTCAATTACTTCAACAAATACCCTATTCCATGTGACAACTAGGGTATTGATAGAAACCTTGGTAGGATTAATCACAAACCTTCCTAGGCCATCTGGAATCCTTATAGATCTAATAGCCTTTTCAGACAACCATCTTAGTAGGACCAGTAGTTTTATAGAGATGAGATGTAACTATTTAACCAAAAGATGGGCCATTTATGACAGTGGAGAGAGTATTGAGATCCCACCAGAAATACAAATATGGCATAGCATGGTTTTAACATAATGTAACATAACATAACACAACACAGCAGAATGTATTGTAGTGTCTTCTTATATGACAGGAATCCCAGTTCTTTGTTTACTGTAGCTTTTGCTTTATTCTGTCTCAGAGGCCCTCTGATCATTTCATTTCTTCTTCTCTTCTCTCTCAATAGGTGATAATTGTGAAGTGGATAGCCGGGCAGGACGTTGTGTTCCTGGAGTGTGTAGGAATGGAGGCACTTGCACCAACTCTGCAGATGGAGGCTTCCAATGTCAATGTCCACCCGGGGGCTTTGAAAAACCATTCTGTGAAGTATCTGTACGCTCTTTTCCTCCCAAATCTTTTGTCATGTTTCGAGGTTTGCGCCAGAGGTTCCACCTGAGCCTTTCTCTTTCGTAAGTTCTGCTAAGAAGCAGCTTTGTAAGAACTGCCTTTTCCTGCAATTGATGGTGTTGAATTTTATCTTGCTAAACTCCATTATATATTTGCTCTGGCTTTCAAGTTAGATTTCTCTTTCATATTGGGGAGGGGGAAATTCTCAAGATATTAGTTCTATCGAAGTATCTCCACGTGTGAGATTTTTTAAAAGAAAATATTAGGAGAATGATTATAATTGTTGGCAACTTTCACTTTCCTTGAACAAATGCTCAAATATAAACCAAGCCGAAATTCAACAAGTGTGGGGTTCTTTAAAATGTGGTACAGTGATTAGTTGGGTTCTATCTTGTCAGTTCTGAAGGTGGGGGGGATGACAGATCTACTCTTTATTGATGATTTGATAGTAATATATTTCTTTCTGCAGTCATAATACCAATTGGCAATTACACCAGCTGACTTGAGTACGGTACCAGGAAAAATTGTATGAAAAATTCAGAAGATTTATCATTCACCTATAGTCCTAACTTTGTGAAAAATTCATCTACTTTGCTTATGTGTGAAAATTCTTACTCTTTATATTTCATCACTAGATTTGCCACTGTAGAGCGTGGTGGTCTCTTAATTTACAATGGACGTCTGAACGAGAAGCATGACTTTCTGGCTGTAGAGATTGTTGATGGGCAGGTCCAGTTGAAGTACTCTACAGGTGGGTATGGCAGATAGGTTCATGCTTTCCTCACTGATGTCCTCAAGAAACTGCCATTGTAATAATGAAATAATGGTACTTACTATAAAATAGACTTTTTATGTTGAGAATCTTATAGAAGCTGCACTTTTTTCAAAATTAGTAGCTACTGATGAATTATCTGAAAAAACTTGTAATGCAGCAAATGAAGACACTTGGGACCCTTGACAGTCCCTTGCCAAATAGAATAGTCCTTTATTACAAAGTGGTAGTCACATTTCCAACCACAGGAAAATTTAGACACTAGTAATAGACACAAAAAACCAAACTACTGCATTTTGCACTAGACACTCTTTCAACATTCCTGTTTTTTTGAAATAGTCATTTGCTGTGGACAATGAGCAGTCGATGTTCTAATTTTGAAGCTTCGGAGGTTGGTGAACCTTCAGGTATTTCATTAAAAAAAAAGCACTTCAGCCTGCAACTTCCAATGTGGTCCATAATTCAACTTGCAGAAAACTTCTCTATGCAAATTTGTAGTTGGCAGGTGTTGCTAATCGTTGTATGAATGTTTGCTTTAATCAATTGCAAGGGTTGTAGAAAATTAGGCTAATATACCAGATTCTGTGTTAGCACCCATTAAATTTGCATGGATGATCTGTACAAAAATGCCAGTTTGTACTTTAGTTGGGTCATCTCACTGATTCTGGGATGATAACCCAGAAAAAATTAAAACTATATGTATATCAACATAAAGATATATATCTGAATGACATGATAAGGGGGGAACATGGAAGGTGGCAAGATATATCTATACATGCAGCTCTGAATTCACCTGCTTCTATGTCCACATATCATATCAGGTTTACAGGTTACAAAGATTCAATTGCTGTCAGAACAAATGTTAAAGCTGGCAGCCATGTTCTATTTTAAGCTGTGGTTTGAAACCTTTACTGTCATGCGACATAGTAATACTCCAAACCACATCCTTTATCCACAAGATCCTATCTGATTATGCAGAAAAATATGATGGGCTATTCAATTTTAGAGATGAGGTCCAAAACGGAAATCACCTAAATATAGTCACTGTATTACAGAAATTGGCTTTCATTTCCAGGGAGTTAAAAACGTCAGTAAGGCAGACTGCAGTCTTATTACTGCAGCATTCTTCCTTGCTTAGCTGCAGAAAATAAAAATCAGATCTGTTGTGTTTTCACCTTTTCAAATAAGAAAAAGAATAGGTTAAGAAGTGGAGTTCTACAGTTATCCTTATGAAAGTTCAGCTAGCAAAAAATATATATATAAATCTTGATGTTTATTTACCAAACATCAAAAACAGTTAACTGCAAAAGAGAGGGGGCAGGAAGGAACAGCAGGCAAGAATTTACATTATCTCTGTATCTCTAAAGTATCATTCAAAAGATGCAGAGCAGAAGTAAAATCCAATTTTTTTTACTACCGGTTCTGTGGGCGTGGCTTGGTGGTCATGGCAGGGGAAGGATATTGCAAAGTCTCCATTCCCTCCCACTCCTGGGGGAAGGATATTGCAAAATCTCCATTCCCTCCCACTCCTGGGAGAAGGATATTGCAAGATCTCCATTCCCACCCCTCTCTGAGGTGGTATTTGCCAGTTCTCCAAACTGTTCAAAATTTCTGCTACCGGTTCTCCAGAACCTGTCAGAACCTGCTGGATTTCACCCCTGTTCTATATGCTTAAACTGGATTCCATCTAGATCAGAGGTGTCAAACTCGCAGCCCCCTAGGCTAGATGCGTCACACATTGGCCATGCCCATCCGCAGTTTAGTGAAGGGGGGAAAAGTCGTGATACGTCACGTGATGACAACATGATGACGCAAGTTTGATAACCCTGATCTAGATAGTCATACAAATGGAAGAATGTTTCTTAAAACATAAATTGGAAGCATTGATCTCAGTCATATTAAGATTCTCTGCTTCCTAAATACAATTTCTACTTCATCTACAGATTTTCTCTTGAGAAGCAAAAACAATCTCAGCAGCATTCTCCAAGTTCACAATTTTCAGATGCGTTGGATTATATTGTGTCATCCCAAAGTCAGTGTAACCATGACGTTAATTGTATTTGTACAAATCTGGAGAGCACCAGTTTGGGGACGGGGTGGAAACCTGCCTAATGGTACAGTCTCTCTAATCTAATTTTCTCTTTCTTTGAACTTGTATGTCTTGGGTTGTTTGGAATCATTCTGGCCACCTGTACCAGAATATACATGAACTTTGGCAGAGGACACACATAGTTTTTATATCTCTGTTGACTCTCTCAATTACATTCAGTCATTTTAGTTTGTCTCTTGTCTTCTTCTACCTGAATTTCATACTGGATGAAACATAGCTGTACAGTACACCCAACAGGACTTTAGTTATTCAGGATTAATTTAAATCTGAAGAATTTCAGTGGATCTACATATGATCCAGTGGTGGGTTGCTCCAGGTTCAGCCTGGTTCACGTGATCCGGTAGCGGTGATGTTGTGATGTCATCAAACCGGTTCTCCGCGGCCAGGAGCCGGGCCTACCTGCGCGCCCGTACTTACGGTTTTCCAGAAAAAACCTTAAAATAAGCACTGTGCGCATGCGCAGAGCGCTTTTTTCAAGGTTTTTTCCGGAAAAAAACTTAGTGCGCATGCGTGGAATGTGTGTTTAGCACGCACACGAGCAAAGCCAGCGCACACGTGCCAAATACCCACAAAATGCGTGCAGGAAGAGAACCAGTAGTAAAGGTAAGTAGAACCCACCCCTGATATGATCAAACCTGGATTTAATCCATCATTTCTTATTCTTTGGTCTTCTATTAGCTTCTGAATCTTTTCCAGAACTACCCCTTTTGCTGTTCACATGTTCTTCTACCTTTCTCTCTTTCCCCTCCTTTTCTTCTTATGTGCTCTCACTTCCTCAGTTTCTTCTTCTCCCAGCTGCTACTCCAGGACAATAGACCAGATGGCGAGTGGTTTGCTTCTGCATCCCTTCAGAAAATCAGTTCAGCACTCAAATCTGCGGCTGTTTCTAAAAACAGACTCAATCTAGCACTGAACTGAATATTGAGACAAATGGAGGGGAAGTTCCTACTCTGAATTCACAGCTGCACAAACCTGGAGGTCTCCTCCACTTTTTTGGTGATGAATTGTCCATTTCAACTTCTAAAGGATTTTGCAAACTATGTCACAACCTTTCTCTAAAGTTGCCTAATGGTCTGGCTGTTTGTGTCCTGTTAACCAGCAGTTTCATATGCAAAAGTCAGCAGGGCGTTTCATTTGCAGCACTATTATCACCACTTAATTGCTATAGATTATGCTGCTGTTGCAATTGATTAAAGAATTGTGAGAATTACACTGGACCTGAACCACTCATTCCCTCAATTATAGTGAGTCACATTGTTCTCCAGGGAATCAATATTAAAACAGAAGTAAAAATTACAAATTGAAATAAAAATGCAAAGTCCAGTAAGAGCACATCAACGTTTAGTCCTTTGGCTCAAACATTCAAATTTTAATGTTTAAATCATTAAAACATTTCTGCAGTATAATGTTTGCAGAAAATATCTGTTACAGATTATGACGCTTGTGGACGACTACACACAAAAAATTTCTTCAGGCTTTTTTTCAATTACTAGTCCTCAGGCTATTTCTGAATTTTTAACTAAGAAGAAGAAATGTTTGGTGAAAATCTCATGCGAGAGCCTTGTAATAATTTCCTTAATTATGAAATGGCCAAGAGTTGTGTGATACCATATCATCTGATAAACAATTATCTTTGTTAACAGTCTGCAACCTTCCTGGCTTTTCACCCTTCAATTCAATCTTCAGCGAAACATCCTGAGATAACCTTTCTGCTGCGACAAAGAGAAGTGAATTATGAGAAAACTGTCATGGATTCAATGTGGAGCCTTTGCACTTATTTAGTTATAAGGTGGCCAAAATGTCTACTTTATGTGAATGTTCTGTTTCTCTATTATGCAGTCAACATCTCATCAGTTATCTGCTGCTTCAGTAATTCCTCATGTTTCCATTTAGGGATTTTTAAAAAAAGATAACGAGGATATTCTATAGGAATGCAAAATATTTCAAGGTCAAAATCACTTGCCCAAACTATGCTGAGGTGAGAATGGCTTGTTTTAACCTTACAAGAAACTGATCGATTTTGAAGGAGGCTTTCTAGTCCAACCCCTGCTCAAGCAGGAAACCCTATACCAGTGTTTCTCAACCTTGGCCACTGGAAGATGTGTGGACTTCAACTCCCAGAATTCCCCAG
>JANHFM010001705.1:349614-360786 GCA_032468115.1 Grayia smithii | reverse complement strand
TCTTGTGAAATGCATAGAAAGCCCGGAGAGTCACTGCTATCTGCCCCCCCCCCCCCCAAAAAAAAGCCATATTGTCCTGAAGGTAAAAGATGACTTAATAGAAAAGAACAAGCATGCCTGATCTAGATTCTTATAGAATCTCAGAGTAGTATCATTAAAACTTCATTTTAAAAAGCTCATCAATTATTATTCTTCCAAAAAAGTAACTTCTAGGGACCCCATTTTACAAATTAACTGAAGAGAGAAATGTGTACATGCGATCTTATGATATTCAGCCAGATGTAAGTTCCAGGAGTCAAACTAAATTTATTTCAGTTATGTACTACCGAAGAGCAGTGGAATGCTTTGTGTTATTGGCCTACGTGCCTTTAATGTTAGAAATTTAGAAGCTTTTCATAGCAGGGTCTCATTGTGGGACTAGGGCAAAATACATATTGAACCGGTCAGGGCCTGTGAAACCTTCCTGAGCACTCTCATAAAAGAAAGACATTATAATTCATTTATTTTTTAAGATGATCTGCCTGTGTCAATGTTTAAGATGTGTGGGCTTCTTAAGGGTGGTTGAGGAATTCTGGGAGTTGAAGTTCACACATCTTAACATTGCCAAGGTTGAGGAACTCTGGTCTGTATTGTCTCTGTGTTTTTATGTGTGATTAAGGGTGGTAGAGAGGGTGGTTATATTAATTGAAATCAGTGGTTAAATCTAATTTTTTTTACTACCGGTTCTGTGGGTGTGGCTTGGTGGATGTGGTGTAGCTTGGTGGGCGTGGCAGGGAAAGAATACTGCAAAATCTCCATTCCCACCCCATTCCAGGGGAAGGATATTGAAAAATCTCCATTCCCACCCCACTCTGGGGCCAGCCAGAGGTGGTATTTGCCAGTTCTCCAAACTACTAAAAATTTATGCTACCGGTTCTCCGAACTACTCAAAATGTCTGCTACCGGTTCTCCAGAACCTGTCAGAACCTGCTGGATTTCATCCCTGATTGAAATCCACCTAAACGTTGATCTTCTCTTTAGAACCTCCTCCAAGCTGGCAGCTCAGTGCTTGCATTGGAAAACCAGGAGCACTGGGACACGTTGTTGCAAAATGATCAAGGAACAGCAGCTCTGATGGAACAACTGAAAGACTATTCAGGCACTTTGGCCAGCAACATGAAGCTCACCTACCTCAATCCTGTTGGTGTGGTGACCCCCAATATTGGTAAGTAGAAGCCAGGAGGAAATCTTCTTTGAAAAAATACCTCATGGATCCCTCTTGAGTACTATTGTGCTTCTCTAGCAATCCATGACTGTGGAACTCTTCGCTGCCAGGCAGCTATGGATTTGCTGAACTGTTCAATGCTAGGATATAACAGGGCTTTTTAAAGATTTATTAAGGATTCCCTGCTGTCTTGTATTTTTATCAAAAGCGAGCAGACAGGATTATTATTTGAATGGAACTGGAAAGAAGAAGCATCTCAACCTGTTTCTAGCACATGGGATGAAGGGACCGCTAGATGTTCAGGAGGAAGAAGGGCTAGAAAAATACGTTCAGGAGGAAGTAGGAAAGGGAAAATGACAGCCACCCTTTCTATACAATAACCAGGAAAATTGTGATGGTTCCAGTCAGTTGGCACAGATCAGAGATACTAATTTACAATTTGTGGCTGTGCTGGTCCACATGAGACTGCCAGCCTGATTATTTGCAAAGTGATGTTATATAAATAGACTCCACAGGGCATTGCTTGCCCTTTGCTTTAGGATATTGCTCCCCACACTTGTACTGAAGCACAAGAATGCTTGATTTCAGAAGCTGCAAGGCACATGCACCCCTCATTTAGAAGGGATGGATGATACATTCCTGAATTCATGGCAGGATCCTGAGGAATCAACCATGGAGGAGGGAAGGAAGCCAAATGACAAATGCAGCACTGTACCACTGTAATGCAAGCTCCACTCCTTTTGTGTTGGCATTGAGCTATTGCACACCTGCACGAAAGGGGCAGAGATTGCATTAGAGTGATGCAAGGTTTTGATGAATGCTTCCAATCCTAGTATAGATGCTTCTGTCATTGCATATAAAGATCAGAAATGGACATATATTTTAAGCTGCACAATAACGTATTTCTTCTTAGTGTTGTGGGCAAGCTTCTGCAAAGTGAGAGTAACTTCCAGTGTTATTTTTAAATATAGACATGTACATATTCATACCTCACAGGGGTAACTTCATACTCATATGTAAAGTGTTCCTAAGCAAACTGCAGTCTCACTCAAGAATCTTATGCAAAAATGTCATCCCTGTCCCTGACTCTCCCCGGCCTTGTGCAAATGTGTAATTTGTATGAATCTGAATATTCCACTGTACTCTGCAATCTAAGCAGAAAGCTATCCTCAGGATCAAGCAATACAAATACTGTTATCCATTAGACTTCTGGTGAACATATGGAGATCGAGATTATTAGAGTACATAGGCTTGGTGCTTGGCCCTGCTCTCTCACCACACATTTGGACGAATGCCTAAAGAGGATTAAACAGACTGGAAATCCTTTCATTTCTATTTTTATTGAAATACATATTTGAATATAGGACTTCTGTTTGGCCCATTTAAAAAATCAATACAAATATTCATACACATGCTTATGTAAATTTTTGAAATATAAATATTTTCATGCAGACTTTTTGAAAGTTCTTGTTCTAGGCACTTTTTTTAAATGACATTTTTCTCCTATTTTTGGAACTGTGAACTGAATAGCTAAGCTTTGAAATGAACATCTTCATCTTCAGTTCACTGAACAGTTTGATGTTCAGTGTTCAGTTCAGTGTTCCCATCTACATTTTAGGTGTTATTTTGTATAATAATCCTGTTGCAGTGAATTTTCTCTTTGTGTGGCTCTCTACGATTAAAAAAGCACTTTGGAAAGTAGCCGGAGAATATAAAATATATAACTAATCCTCACTTAGAACTGAGCCCAGCAACTCTGTTGATAAGCGCTGCTTATTAAACAAAGCATCCCATGGTTGTGAGAGGCTTATGATCTCACTTTCCCTTTGGTTGCTAAGTGGGCCCAAAGCTTTAAATTTTACTTCCACCTTCTCTGTTAACTCTGATTGTGGCAGGCCAGTTGCAAAGCACACAAATGATGATCAAGTGACTATGGGATGCTGCAATGGTTTTAAATGCGTACCAGTTGCAAAGTACCTGAATGGAAATCACGTGACTATTAGTTGTGAAACTATTCTTTTAAGCCGTCATAACTTTGAACATTAAACAAAGCCATCTGTAAGCAAGGACTACCTGTTCTTCCTAAAGGAAAGAAGCAGGCCATTTCTACCCCCAGCTTTAGATACAATTAAACTCTGTTTAAATCAGAAGATGGCACTGTTGGTCAGACCTAATGCCTGAGGCCTCTTTTTTCCTTTCCCCCTCACAGTGCTCAGCATTGATCGCATGGAGAATCACACGCATCTCAGAAGACGCTATCCACGTTATCACAGTACCCTCTTCCGTGGCCAGGCCATGTGGGATCCCCACACACATATAGTCCTCCCTCACTCTATCCTTAACCCCCACAAAATAGAAGGTAAGTGACCATTTTTTCTGAACTTCCCTCGTTCAAAAAACAACAAACAAACCTGAAAGAAATAGCATCCTTTTTCCCATCCTTCCCAAAATTTGCTTTAGAAAGTCTATTTTCCTTTTTATTTCCTTTTTATTTTCTTTTTTTTTCTGTTCTTTGAGATATGCCATAGAGTAGGGGTCTCCAACCTTGGCAACTTTAAGCCGGGTGGACTTCAACACCTAGAATTCCCCAGCCAGCTTTGCAGGCTGGAGAATTCTGGGAGTTGAACTCCACCCGGCTTAAAATTGCCAAGGTTGGAGAGCCCTGCCATAGAGGAAAGAAAATGCAAAGTTGAGTGTTTTCATGTCTCTTTTGTACACCAAGAATGAGCTGTGACTTAACTTCATGCATAGGTGATTAATAGTCATCAGCAAGAAGCTTTGTCTGCCATTAGAGAAGGTCCTAATTGAACTGCTGGTCCCTGATTGGGAAGTACCATCTACTCAGCCTTAGAGCATTTATTAGGCAAGATGGCTTTCCAGAGGTTTTTTGGGGGGTGGGGAATCATTTTAGTTCAGAATAACTAAATGTGGCCTATTATGCTCCCAGGATATAGCTGAGATTTGAATATATAACTAACTTATCCCATCTGGAACTACCTTCCAGATATGTTAGACTAGATCTCCCATCTTCTCCAGTCCAACAGGAGCAGGCAGATTTGGAAGGTTGATTTAAGATTCTTGGGAAATAACACATGGAGAGTCTCAGATCTTTCCTTCTTTGGCCTTTGTCTTTCTTCAAGGGCAACTGTGCTATTGATTCCTTCTTGTTTTGCTGTCTCAATTCCAGCCCCCACCATGACAGTAGTTGCATCAATTAATACTGAAAACAATGTCACAATGGAAATTCCTCCCCCAAAGCATTCTCTGCAAGAACCTGAGCCTGCTGTAACCATCCTCATTCTCATCATTTATCGCACCCTTGGTGGACTTCTGCCTGCCCGCTACCAGGTGGATCGGCGTAACCTTAGGTATTAGTCTTCCTTCTCTACTGAGTTTTTTGCAGAACTTTGGCATGTTCTTACCAACTTTAAATGTCTGTGATTTGTTTTATAGATAAAGGCACCTAGTTTGTAAGGCACATATCATAATTGGATTGTTGTGACACTGGATATCAATATCGCTGTCTGAAACAATCCAGCCTTGATAGTGTTACCAAGTAACAAGGCTTCTTGGTTCCATACAGGTTACCCAAAAACCCTGTGATGAACTCCCCCATTGTGACTGTATCTCTGTTCAGCAACCACACTTTTCTGCAGAACAATTTGGAGGAGCCACTCATGCTAGAATTCCGCCTGCTTGAGACAGCCAACCGCAGCAAGCCCCTCTGCGTTCAGTGGAATCACTCTAGCCAGTAAGTTGACTGTGGGTCAAGTCCCTCTTCAATGGAGCCATGGAGCCATGTATCTTCAGGCTTCTAGAAAGACTTATGGAAGCCATGGTCCAGACTGTTGTCCTTCAAGATAGAAAACATAGGTTCTACTCTGTTGCTCCCCCTGCTAGTTTTTTTCAGATAAGCTGGACTGTAAATCCCATTGCTCACAGCTAACTCAATGATCGCTATATTGAATGGTTATTGCTATATTGAATGGACATGATGTAGCAAGTCTGTGGAAAATGCTTTCATTGAGTTCTCCTCTACTGCAGTAACGTCAGGTAATTCATCACTTCCAAATTGAAAAAACATTAAATTTGAATAATCTCCAAAGAATGAGAACCGCTATGTATTGGGACTCACAGCAGTACAAACAGTATTATTTCTGATTTCCAGAGTGTAAACATTTTACTGATAAGGAGTTGGAATTCCCAACATGGAGAAACAATTTTGGCCATATAGATATAGCAGAAATTTGATGGGAATTATGATACTACTTGGAATTGTAACTAATAGAGAATATTATCTGTTAAAAAAATAGACCCAAGATATAAGGAGGTGGGAGAGCATGGTAGGTGAAGGTACTATGTGTCTGTGAAAAAAAATACAGGTCACTGAATATTGGAATCCTGCTGAATACACCTGGATAAAAACAAAAGGAGTTAAAATAAAATACCAGTGAGGCAATTTACTACACAGGTTTACTATAAACAGAAGATGAGGCAATTCCATGATGAACAATTAGAATATTTTCCAAAAGTACTAAACAGAAGTGGTGGGTATCTGGCAAGAAAATTATTATAAGATGAAGAAACGAAAACAATGGAAAATATTTCTGGAATTCAGGCTAATGAAATATACTGATTCAGAATTTATTAATCACCAGCTTTTTATTTTTATAAAAAGTATATTTTTATACTTAACAACTAGGTTATTAACAATAACTGCAATGATTCACTTAACAACTGTGGCAAAAAAAGTCATAAAATGGAACAAAACTCACTTAACTCAACTTCTAACTTAGCAATATAAATCTTGGGCTCAATTATAGTCGTAAGTTGAGGACTACCTGTATATAATATAGAAACAGACACTAATAATTAAGGATTAGAAATTGTCAGGCCAAGTATGTAGGGACAAAATGAAGGAGACTGAAGTTCAAAATGAAAAATTATAATCACTTTATGTATTTTATCCATTTCCAGTCCGATATAGATCTTTGATCAATTTAAAGTTTCTAAAACAATTTGATTGCACTAAATATGGATACAATTTTGGAAAAAGGGAGAGAATTCTAACAAGTTATTGGCTTCTAGATTTAAACCTGTGAAATAATGCAACATTATACCACTCATTTGGAATACAGATGGGAATGTCTATACAGATTTCAAACTCATTAATTAACATAATGAACTAAATTGAAAATTGAGTTTTATTTCAGTCTGCATAATAACAATTACCAACAGAAAAGGAAATAGATTTATTTTCTTTTATCTTTTTTAAGGTGTGTTTTGGAATTTTGTCTCCTATGGACTATAGGTGTGGAGTGAATTAAGATAGTATAGTGGCAAATTTATTGGTCCTCTTTGGTCTCACCTGTGGAATCCACTCTGTTCAGAATGAAATTAATCAAATTCAGGCATCTGCTGCTTGAGGCATCAACTTAACTCCCAGCATTCCCCAGCCAGTCTACCCAGTTGCTAAGGCTCAGAAATACTGACTTAACCTATGATAATGGAAGCCACATCTGGCATCGGGTCATCATTTT
The DNA here is from genome assembly GCA_032468115.1 of Grayia smithii. Lineage (NCBI taxonomy): Eukaryota > Metazoa > Chordata > Lepidosauria > Squamata > Grayiidae > Grayia > Grayia smithii. The sequence goes on along the minus strand of JANHFM010001705.1, from coordinate 354,042 downwards.
ACATTCATCACAGTATCTGTACTGTGATGTATGCTTGTTTCTAAAAAAAACCCCAAACATTAACAATCTTTCCTTTGAACCGTATCTTTTTATGGATTTCTTTGTAACTGCAGGATTGAGCCCACTGGCTTCTGGACGGCACGGGATTGTGAACTTGTGCACCGAAACACCACTCACGTCCGCTGCCATTGCTCCCAATTCGGCACTTTTGGGGTGCTGATGGACAGCTCCCACCGAGAGGTAACTGGGTTTCTTCAAACAAAAAGCACCTGCTCTTTAGCAGCACATGAAAAAGCATTTTATAGGGGTGAAGAAAATGCCCCAGTAGAGTAGACAGACACCTTAATTTACAACCATTCAAAGTTACAATGGTACTGAAAAAAGTGACTACAACCAGTCCTCAGACTTACAACTGTTGCAACATCCCACTGTTGCATGGTCAAAATTGCACTTGGCTTGTATTTACAAGTCATGGGATTACAATTTGTGACCTTTCCAGCAGCTCACAACAAGCAGCCAATGGGAGAAGCCTGATTCTCTTAATGACTGCATGATTCATTTAACCATTGCAATGATTCACTCAACAACCATGGCAAAAAGATTAAAAAATCGGTCACGACCTACTTAACAATTGCCTTGCTTAACAACAATAATTCTGGTCTCAAAAGTCGAGGTCTACCTGTAATCATAGAATATACTGCATTTTTCAGACTATAAGATGCACCTAGATTTACAGGAGGAAAACAAGAAAAATTAATAGTTTTTGGCCTCCTTGTACCACAGAGGCACTCTGTGCCCCCAGAAGCACTCTACACCTGTTTTTGCCAAAAATGGGCCCATTTTTGGCCTGGAGAGTGCTTTTGGGGGCCAGGGAGGACAAAAGCGTGATATGCGTAAGGTTCAGGAACCCCAAAACAGGCTCATTTTTGGCAAAAACAGGACATGTGGAGCACTGCAGAGTGCTTCTGGGGGCTGGAGGGCGAAAACATGATGCACGGAGCGTTCGGGAGGCCAAAAACAGGCCTGTATTCAGTCTATAAGACGCACTGAAATTTTCACCCACTTTTGCCGGGGGGGGGGGAGTGTGTCTTATATTCCGAAAAATATGGTATTTGTTCCCTCATGAGCTTGCTGATTGGATGTTGAACTAAATTTACTTCATAGGATGAGAGAATGTGTAACTTCTTCCTCTTACCATATAATATTGAACCATTTTTTCACCCCACAACCTTGTTTACATCTTGTATTATTACAGGTTAGTGAGAAGAAGAAAAAAACATTTGCTGTTTAAGATCATTGGGCAAAACAGAATTCACTTCTGTTCACAATTTTCACTTTTGGTTATAAAATCAGAACTTTGTGTGCCCACTGTATATAATATAAGTGTTATGTTGCATCTCACTTGGTCCTGAAAGAACAGAGCTGAAAAAAGGACATACTGGTAGTTAGATGACTGTTTAAAAAAATAATTTTAAGGACAAAATAACAGAATAACAAGAGTTGGAAGGGACCTTGGTGGTCTTCTAGTCCAACCCCCTGCCTAGGAAGGAAATCCTACACCACTTGAGACAGATGGTTATCCAATGGAAGATGGGTGTAAGTGTGAAAAAACCCCAGCAAGCAACTTTTCCTTATCATTATGAGGAGAAATAAGAAATGTATTTACACACTTGCTCAATTTGTTTTATCAAAACTTAAATCCAGAATTAGACTTTCTCCTGGGTTTGAAATTGGTGTGTGTGTGTGTGTGTGTGTGTGTTGATCTGTTTTAACTATATATGTTGTTTGTCATTCTTGAATAGGACATATACCTGAGTATGCAATACATATTCTATGTCTAGTTCACTTCTTAGAAAGATCATAACTGACACTTTTGTTCTACTTGCTGCATCCATCACCATTTATCATGCTATGTGATACATATGTATTTTTCATTTGCAGAGTGGTTATCAGGCAGAAATTAGAGATGGAAATATTTTAAACAAAATATATATATGGATCTATGCCTCAGCAGGTGGCAGCACCTGCCTGGCCTTTCCTAGGTCCTTTCCCTGAACTGGTTCAAGCCTAGTTAGTTCTTGGGTGGGAAACTACCAGGAAACATCAAGATTAAGCTACACTGATAAATCAAAAAGACACCCCTGTGAGAAGACAGTGACAAACCACTGCTACATCATTGCCAAGAAAACAACAGGGAGGTGTTCACAAACTTACCATTAGTCAAACTTGACTTGAAAGATGCACTGCCTTTTAATACAAAGCTTTATTTTTCATGGGTTTGATGGATTATTTTCTTCATTGTGATGGAATAATGATTTTAAGATGTTGGTGTAATAGACATCTATGATGCCAATAAGCTACCTGACTTTTCCTCTTGTGTTCGGTTTTTTTCTTACAGCAACTGGAAGGTGACTTGGAGACTCTGGCCATTGTGACTTATTCCTTGACATCTCTTTCTCTTCTATGTCTGCTGCTGACCTTCTTCTTTCTGATATGCCTGAAAGGTCTCAAGTCCAATACTCGGGGAATCCATTGCAACATTTCTGTCACTCTCTTCTTCTCTGAGTTACTGTTCCTCTTCGGTATCAATCGTACTGAAAATCAGGTGAGATGGAACAAAGAAGAGAAGCAAGAGCCCTGGTGGGTAACATATTAGGAAACAAATGGGAGCTTCATTGGATGGAAAATAGGTCCAAGAAGACCTCATCTTCCAGAACTTGAAAAGTAGGAAATTGGGGTTATAAAATTAGTGAGTTTGGGACTGGACAAATTGCTCATATATTCAAATGTCTACCATGTTTCTCCAAAAACACAACCCACCCCAATAATAAGCCCAACCCTAATTTTGGAGGGTGGGCCTAATATTACCCGTACCTCAAAAATAAGCCCAGAGGTATGGGCGTGGCCAGCACAAGTGGCAGTATGGGCGCAGGGGGCAAATGTCCAGCTGCAGCTACAGTCCACTGGCCCTTGGGGCAGCGCAAATATTACTTTCTCCCTTCTCTTTCTGGGCACAGTGTTTCTGCTTCTTGGGCTGCTTCCCCCGAAGTCAGCAGCTCCGCGGCCAGCTGCTTTGCTTTTTCCCTCTTTTGGGGAGTCTCGCGGGAGGCTTTTTGATGAACAGGAAGAAAATGGGGAGGGTTTTTTTTCCTGCCTATCATCCTTCCCTCAGTCTGTGCTGAGCTTGAGAAATGGGTGATAGGCAGGAAAAAACCACTCACCATTTTCCTCCCGTTCACCCAAAAGCCTCCATTCTGAACACTGAAGGTTTGGAATGGAGGCGATGGTGCATCTACGGCGCATCCAGCTCACCAAGTCTGACCTGCTGCACCTCAAAAAAAGTAAGACCACCTCGAAAATAAGCCCAAGTGCTTATTTTCAAGTCTAAAAGAAAATAAGACTCGGTCTTATTATCTGAGAAACACGGTATATAAATCTGGGTACACATTCCCCAGATTGTGGATATAAACATATTAGACATTCATTTTATCAGATATTTTAAAATCCTCATTCAGTATCCAGCAGTCTCTGCAGCTAGCTGTGGTGATGTCCAAAATATGATGTTCATGGTGATATAATGCATAAAAGTAGTGATTATGTACTTGCAGTTTGATATTTGACACAAGGATGTCAGTCATGATACACGTGTGATCAATTTTATTTACTTGTTTATTATTTTAGCAAATGTATACTTCCCAGAAATGACTCTTGCTCCTGATTCTCCTCTGTAAATGTCAGTACCAAACATCACACTCTGTGCACCAGAGTGGTAACCATGTCAATGAAACAATTTAGATCAGAGGGAATGTGGCACTGCAATCTGACTGACCGCCCCTTGAACTCAAAGAAGAATTTAAGAAACGTGTTTTGCAATATTAATTCCAGAACAAATTAGTTATCTAGAAGCATACTGTTTAGAGGACTTTGTTTGGATGATGTTGATTTTACTTTTTCAGTTCTTCTGCACTGTGATCGCTATCCTGCTGCACTACTTCTTTCTCTCTACTTTCGCTTGGCTCTTTGTGCAAGGCCTTCATATTTACCGCATGCAGACTGAAGCTCGCAACATTAACTATGGAGCTATGAGGTTCTATTATGCCATTGGCTGGGGGGTCCCTGCCATAATCACTGGTAAGTACAGATGTGCTTAAAACGAAACAGTTTTTTCTAGCATGCTCCACAGATCTCTATGCTACTAAAGCTCCTGTGTCTGTAACCTTTAACTTGGTGAAAAGATAGGGCAATTTTTTTTTAACCAACATAACTCAAAATGGTTAACATACATAATATCTCCAAAATCCGGGACCCATGACTCCTGTGGAATTTAATTTTTTTTAAATTTCCACTTATATCCCACCCTTCTCCGGAGACTCAGGGCAGCTTACAATTTCAAGCACAACTCAATGTGCTCAGCAAATTCCTTCATTC
>JANHFM010001705.1:193228-212973 GCA_032468115.1 Grayia smithii | reverse complement strand
ACCAGTTCTCCAAACTACTCAAAATTTCTGCTACCAGTTCTCCAGAACTGGTCAGAACCTGCTGAAACCCACCTCTGGGTTCTAGGATTATTGATAATTAGATAGTTGAAACACCCTTCTGCTCATCTTGGTTGACTTTTCCCTCTCTTTCTACCTTTAGTGAATTTGGCAGGAGTGCAACAACTAAATACCCAGAACATCTCCTCCCAAGGGATGCTGGTGATCTGGAGGGGTGTGAGTGGAGTTACTGCATACCGTGTTACCTGGGAACTCCTCTCAGGTATATCTGTTCATTGGTACTCTTTGGTGTTATATAAATATTCTCCTCAGATACCGAGTAAGACCCTGTTCTCCATTCAGACACTGAATGAAAATTTAGCATTAATTATACCACCCACTCCACAGACTGAAAATTATTTTTAAGATATCAAGATATTGTTATTCTGAACAACAAATGAGACTGTTTTCTAATTAGTCATCTATATGGGTTTTTTTAAAACTAATTGTTACAATAAAAAAAAAACCAATGGAAACAGGAGCATTTAATGGCAAATATAAATCCTGTAGACCTGAACAAGGCCTGAAAATAACTTGACTCAGGCTCTAAATAGCATTATAATACTACGCAAACAGGTACCGTATTTTTCAGACTATAAGACACACCTGGCTTTTGGGGAGGAAAACAAGAAAAAAATTCTTTCTCTGCCTCCCAGCAATTTGCCTTCTTGCAGCAAACAGCAACCAGCCTGGTCAGCTTCACACAGCCTGATTTAGCACGAGCAACTGATTGGTGGTTGGATCTGCCTCCCGGAATACCACCGATCAGCTGTTCTAGGCTGCAGGGATCACTGCTGCCCATCGCTGCCATTGCTGCCATCGCCGCTGCCTCCTATTGCCGCCTCCGTGCATCCCATTTTTGGTCTCCACCCATCCTGTTTTCTGCCTGTTCCAGGTGGTGAGGATCAGCACCGCTGCTGCCTATCCCTGCCATCTTGGACAGGCTGAAAATGGGCCGTGTGGAGGCAGCAATAGGTGGCAGTGGCAAAGGGTGGTGCTGGCACCAATGGGCGGTGCCTATCCCCGCAGCCTGGGACAGCTGACAGGTGGTATTCCAGGAGGCAGAGCCAACCGCCAATCAGCTGCTCGTGCTAAGTCAGGCTGTCCTAAAGCTGACCAGGCTGTTTGCTGTTTGCTACAAGGAAGCAAATTGCTGAGAGGCAGAGGCCGAAGAGTGGGGGCCGGCAGGTGGACAGGGCTTCGGCAACATTTGCTCTATAAGATGCACAGACATTTCCACTCATTTTTTGGGAAGGGGAAAGTGAATCTTATAGTCTGAAAAATACAGTATATATTATACACAAACACACGAATACACACAGGGATATAGAAAAGCAACAAACTATATGAAGCAATAGTTTCTTTTTAAAATATGTATTTAGCGTTATATTCATAATATTTAATAATATTAAAAAGATACTCAGTACACACACTATCCATATGTGATGAATTAATATATCTTCTAGAAGGGAGATAGTCCCTTGATTTTCCAATCTAAGTATACTTTTATAATAATTTCTGAATAGGCTGCTGTGTAATTAAGTTATAGGTTTGTCCAGAAATCACTATGTCAGGCCCCAAAATTCATGAAAGACACATAGTTACTTCTGCACAATTTCCTTTATTGCTCCTCACCTATAGACAGAAATCTTGCCAAATTAAAGCAACATTGCATCATTGTACACTGAGAACTTCTAGGGAGGAGTTATCTTTCTCCCAGCCAAACAATGTAAACTTTGCTGTCTCTTGGTCCAGTGAATATAGCCCCTCCCTCCTAGGAATCCAGCCTACATTCCACCACACTATAGCTCTGTAATTCTTGATTTTGATGGGAAGTTAATGTATTTAACCTTTTAATGTGCAAGCTTATTTATATGCATTAGGAAAGTCCAATAAGGAACTGATTATGAATCTTGGATGGAGTGATGACACCTATCCACAATTCAAAACTTGGAAGTGGTGGACTTGCACTCTTAAGTGTTTCAGTAAACTGCCCAAAACTCTGTGATTTTTTTTCTTTTTGCAAAAAATTTAGTAATGAACTCCTATGTTCCTTATTTAGAATACTTCCAAGTTAATACAATTTGTTTTCCAGTTAATTAATAGATTAAGAAGTTATAATAGATTAAGAAGTTAGGAGTAGTATTAAAAGTTCACTGGGTCCAAAAAGACATTGTATTGTGGCAATGCCAATGTCTACAGGCAATATCACTTCCACTGATATGATGAGAAGCAAAGAATTAAGGATCTCTTGCTGAATGTGATAGGAAAGTAAAAAAGGTAGACTTCTGCAATTCAGCATGTGATCATATAATTCACAGATGCACGTTCCATATGGATAATGGCTAACAGCTTTCTTGCATTTTTGCTTTGTATTTTGAAATTTCTTAGGTCAGGGTCATCAAACAGTTGATGTGGATGCTAGCAGGAATTCATATTTGTTAACAGGACTGCAGCCTAACACTGATTACCTAGTATCTGTTGCTCCACTCTATGGACAGGTAGTAGGTCCCAAGGCCTCCATTAGGAGGAGAACAGGTAGGTGCACTTGCTGATAATTGCTTTTGTTATTATTATTAATGGTACTACAGTACTACTTCTGCTGCTGTTACAATAACTACCACTGCAGGTAAAATATGTCCTATGGAATAATTGTTAGCATTCCATTTATAAGCTAGTTTGTAGCATAACATGTTAAATATTAAGATATTGAACATGGAAATTGATTTAGGGAAGTATTCAGATTCAAGTTTAAAGATGGCATATTGTTTACTATGTATTCAAAGGAAGGAGAGAAAATGCAACAGATATTATATGGTAATTGTAGCTGGAACAAAGAGATGTCTAGGTATGTTCATGTCAATGTATGAATTACTTATGTAGCCCAGGTAAAATCCATCTTTACAAAAAGTGCTGGGACTTCCCGTAATAGTGTATTTGGATATAGATTGTTACTTGTTTTTTTTCTTTGAATAAATTTGTCCCATAGTGATTAAGGCTTGGATCTAAAGCAGGGGTGAAATCCAGCAGGTTCTAACAGGTTCTGGAGAACCGGTAGCAGAAATTTTGAGTAGTTCAGAGAACCGGCAAATGCCACCTGTGGCTGGCTCCAGAGTGGGGTGGGAATGGAGATTTTGCAGTAATCTTCCTCTGGAGTGGGTGGGAATGGAGATTTTGCAATATCCTTCCCCTGCCATGCCCACCAAGCCACGGCCCCCAGAACCGGTAGGGAAAAATTTTGGATTTCACCCCTGATCTAAAGATTGTAATAACTGAGAGGCTATTTATAGCTTTTCCTGATCTTGCAGAACTTTACTATTTATTTTTGTTGCTCTTAGAAATAGCCCAGATTCTTAGGACTATCGCTGTTGACCCAACATCAATTCAAGTCGCCTGGAATATCATCTCTAATGCTCGGGGGTATCGTCTGGAGTGGAGAAAAGCAACAGGTAGGCTGGCTAAATTTGTGCAATGTGTGGTAGAGAAGTTACAGAGATTGTGGACACCTATAAATATGATGGGGAGAATCTGTTCCTTTCCCAGTCAGTTCTATGAAATATTTCTATGATATCCTTTTGGAGAGGTTTCTATGCAGCATATAGTTTTCCTTTTCCTTTAAGATATGTTTTAGAATAAGCTTCTCTGACCTGGCATCCTCCAGCATGCCCTATAATTCCATACCTTATCTAAGAAAGACAGAGGTGTTGGGAATGTTGGCTTAAAGAGAATGCTTGTTACAGAATTTGATGGAATTTGGTGATCTGGAGCTCGGTGGTAAATGAGACTAAAGAGGCTGAGTTGGACTATTTTTGTTCTGTTATTCCCATATATTTCATGTTCATAGTTTGTTATGTTTCAATATTTATTTTTAAACAATATTTAAACAATGTTTATTTTTTAAAAAAACATCAATAGTTTTTCCTCAAAATATATATCATAATGAACTATGATTATGCCTTAATGTTGAAGAGAATTAAAAGTTAGGCAATGACTTAGTATTTATGTCAGACTAGTGCAGGGGTGGGCAATTGTGACTCTTTTACGACTTGTGGACTTCAATTCCCAGAATTCCTGTGCCAGCATGGTTGGCTCAGGAATTCTGGGAGTTGAAGTCCATGGGTCTTGAAAAAGCCATAATTGCCCACCTCTGGACTATGTGTTTTCATAAAGATCAATGCTAATTTCTAGCTTATATTGATTTCAAGGAGCAGATTCTCCCAAGACTGTCTCTCTTCCCACCAATGAGAACAGCTACACTCTGAGTGGTCTGCAGCCAAGCACGGAATATCATATCACCCTCTACACTTTGTATGATGGAAAAGAAGTAGCAACCCCAGTTACTGTCTCAGAGACAGGTGAGTAAGAGGAAATTCATGCTCCCTTTAATTCAGCTAGTCCCATTCCTGGCTGAGGCTTTTGGTTCTTTTGGTTCTCACATTGTTTTTGCTGAATTAAAGTCAAAAGTTCTCTTTTAGGGGTGGCACCTTCAGTGGGAACCATCTCCAACTTGAGGATCATTGAGACTATAGGAAACAGAGTCCGGCTATCATGGCTAGGAGTCCAAGGAGCCACAGGATATAAGATCGTAGTACGCAATATGCAAGGTGAGCACACAAGAGTTGATAAGAGTGTCTTGATAGTGGCAGCTTGCTGAAAATCCAGAAGTATCCATTGAGAGGACCAGATGGAAGAGCAGAAGTGTACTAAAAGAAGAAGAAGAACAAAGCCTTTCCAAACAATAAACAGAGTATAGTCTGGAGCATCTGGTCCCTCTTCAACGTCCCTCTTTTTATTGTTTTTCTGGATTGAAGAGCATGTTCTGAAGAGAGATTTTCTTGCAAGTGATAGAATCTTGATAAAACATCACCTCTGATCATTTAAGTAGTGCTTCTCAAACATTTTCCTTTATTACTCAAAACAAACTTATCAAAAAGCCCTTTTTATCCAATGTAAGTAGAATATTTTAAGTCAATTTAAATGCCCCTATTGTGATTAGATAATGGGTTCATGTGTTATCTAAAGAAAAAGCACTTTTACCAAATTTAGGTATTTTACTCAGGTTTGGTAACCACTGATCTAAAGAGTTTTAATGAAGTTCTAAGGATCATTGATGCAAGCACTTTCAAAACTTGTTTAAGTTATCAGCTTTGGGAGTTGAGAGAATAGAATAGAATAAGGAATAGAATAGAATAGAATAGAATAGAATAGAATAGAATAGAATAGAATAGAACTTTATTGTCACTTTAAATGTACACTAATCATCATACATTAAAATGAAATTTCATTGCATTCAGCTCTCAAAGAATAACCATTAGAGATGGTCCCTGAGGAATAATGGAAGTAGAAACAACACTGAGATGATTCACACCTAAGTAGAAGAGTGTAGCAAAACAAATCTTTTGTTGAAAGCTGAAGTGATTTGTTTGTGACAAATGAAACTCTTAGTTTATCCTCCTCTCTCTTTATCCAATGTTGGATTCCTGGCTCTTTGCAGCCTGATGCTGTGACCACAAAATCATAAGATTTGTTTTTATTAAACAGGCTTTGAATTAGAAAGCCACAGTTGTGCGTTTATGTTACAACTATTGTGGTTTCTGCTGTAGATGGCACTGAGAGGGTTCGACATATCTCAGGCTCCCAGACCACAGAGGACTTAGTTGATTTGAAAGAGAATGTCTCCTACGTGGTTCGTGTATCAGCTCTTATTGGCAAACGTGAGGGTAATGCCGTTCCTCTCAACATCCCAATTCGTAAGTGTGTTAACCCTATCTCTATGCTCCACTGCCTCTTTTACTGTCTTGTTCCCCACACGGAATCACTTTTGGAATTATTCATCTTTTGATATTGTAACAAAGAGAATATTTTTGTCCTCAGATAATGTACGTAGAGCAACACATACATTGTGCAATTACATGCAATTATTTGAGTGGGTATGTTAAAAAGGAGCCAGAGGTTTGTCTCTTTGTTTCAAGAACTTACTCAACTGTTCTATCTATAAGCCCAAGCCATCTGTTACATTCTTCCAGTAATCCTACTTTCTGTCCATCTGTGGCAGGACCACCATTAGTGAGCAATGTATCAAACCTGCGCATGGTGCCAGTGGGACTGGGTCGCATTCGGCTGCTGTGGACTTCTGTTCCCAGGGCTACAGCTTATAAACTGGTGATTGTCAACACTCAGGGTAAGGACCTTCTGCATGCCTAGATAATTCTGATGGAAGAGGATTCAAGCTGTACTAAGCAGAGAAAGTTCTAGTGAAGAAAAAAGGAGATCTCATTTTTCAAATTGGAGGTGGGAATATAGAAAATGTCTGTCTGTCTGTCTATTTATTTCCCTCCCTCCCTCTTTCATATCCTGCTTTATTCTATATCACTCACTCAAGGATGCATATATAAAGGCTCCTTTCTCCAATCCACCCACCCACCCCCGACAGCAACTCTGTGAGACAGGCTGAACTTAACAGAGTAATTGGCCCCAAGAAGAAAAGGAGTTGATAAAAGGAATTTGAAACAAGGAGTCACTTGGGGAAGAAGCAAAATGAGAGAAAACAGCAGAGTTAATTGGAGTTCTTTAAAGGTCTAAGATGGGTGTCAAAATTGATTTCATTGAGGGCTGCATCAGGGTTGTGTTTGACCTTGTGGGGCCGGGGTGGGCGTGGCCAGTGTGAGCATGGCCAGCTCGGCACCACTCATGTTGGGGGCACCTGGGGCGGGGGGGAAGGCTCTGCCAGGAAAAACAGAGCTCACAAGGGCCGCCCACAGCCCTCCTGAATTCCATTTTCGCTGGCAGAGGCACTGTGGGCCGGTCCTTCACTGTTTCCAGGGTGGCCCCACGGACCAGATCTAAGCACCCCACGGGCCTTGAGTTTGACATTCCTGATTTAAGAGGAGAGGGGGGGAATGAAGTCAAAGTTTAGCTGAGTGATTACTGGGTATAATTTTCATCATTCAGTGGCATTAGTGGCCACTGACCATGATCTCTGGAGCTGTGAAAGCAGTGCTTACTGTTTAAGTGCTACCATTAATTATACTGTAGTTATTTGTGGTTTCATACGAGCATTAGTTATATTTAGCTTGTATATAACTATATATATCTATTGATAGTACCTCAGTGGTCAGGCTTGTATTTAATACTAAGCCACAATATGATTTAGTTTTTGTTTGTTTGTTTTGGGCTTTGCAATAACAAGCCACTGTTTTTTTGGTATAAAATATCTTGATTTCCCATTATGTAAAGAAACATAATTTCTGAAAACCTTGATACTAAGCAATTCTCACAATTTATACATTTATCCAATAAGCAAATGCAATGTGTCTCTCCATTTCCTAGTACTGTAACATAATTCTGCAATATGAATGTGCATTTGCAATCATTTGAGATAAAAGAGCAATGTCTATGGAGATTCTCAGTCCTCCAGATCATGGTTGTCCCAAAGCTGTTTTTTCAAAAGGCAACTAGACTTTGCAACCCTTAACATTTATGAATGTGGGAGAAAATGGCCTGAGGTTTGAGGGACGATGGGTTGGAGAGAAACAGGGATCAACTGGAAATCCAAAGTGGGAAATAATAAAAGGGCTTTAGGGACACAGACACACCACTTACTTTCTTACTTGTTTTATATATAGCCTTGCATCTCACATTTGTGGGTACCTTATAATTAAAACAAACAATAGCAAAAACCAAAAAAGAGCAATAAAAATATATTAACAATATAATAAAATTAAAAAAAAATACAATATGAAAGATCTGAAGATGAACATGTGACCCAGTATTGAAAAATAATGTTTTTGTCTGACTTACACAGAGAGATGGGGTTGCGGTGCTAACTAAAGCTTCCCATATTACCACAGATTGATTTTGCTTCTTTTGCATCTTGTTTCAGATCGCTCAGAGGAAACAAGAAGAATTCCTGGAGACCAGAATTCCTTTGAATTGCAAGATCTGATGGAGGGTGTCACATACTTAGTACAAATAACAACACAGTTGGGCACCCAAGAAAGCACTCCTGCCACCCTTACTTTCCAAGTTGGTGCGTTCTCTTCTGAAGCCAGAGCTGCCTCCTTTCTTTTGACATCTGTATTGTGACTTCTGTTTTTAACCTCTTCAGTACAGCACAGTCATTATGGCTGGTAAAGGCCTAGCAGTAAATCTTGATTTGATGCAGCAGTAACAAGGCAGGAACATGCTCCTTCTAATGTCTTTTAAAATTTAGGTTGCTTCAACTATACTGGGATGCTAAGTAAATACTCAGAATTGTGAAATACTAGTCTTTGGCACTTACTTCTATTTTTGCTGTGCAGAAAGATCAGGATGGGAGAAGCAGATAAACACAACTGAGGACTTTAGATAAAGTAGGATGTTTCAGCCTCAGCTCCCCACCAAGGGCTGAAAAGAATGCCTCCTTCTCTAACAAGTTGGTTGCACAGATTCTTGAGGAAATATTCAAGAACAGGGAAAACAACTCTAAATGCTATATTTGAAATAATTAAAATTAAATAATGGTAACCATTTTATTATTTTTCAATGGTTTATACTCATCATTCCATCTTCTATATGCTTGACCTTGTAGAACGTCAATCTGTAGGCAGCATCAGCAACTTAGAGGCAGCTCCAGCTGGGCCCAATCAATTGCGTGTTACCTGGAATCGGGTTCCTGGGGCCACGGGCTATAAAGTATCATGGCGATTGAGAGACGGTGAGTTTTGACAAGTCATAAAATCGGGCATTCTAACTGCTGAATTGTACATGTTTGGATTTTATCTTACCTGAGTATTGAAGTGTAGGTGGCAACATGATGTCAAGACAATACATGGATGGAAGAAAACAAAATGCAGATCCTGAGATATTTGGATGCTTCCTATTGGAGAGCTTTTTCCCCATCTTTTTTCCTAACATAATTGTGCTACTCTTCCAGCTTTTCCTCCTTAGTCACTTTTTCTTGGAAATAAAAAAATATATGAAAGAAATTAGGATAAAACACTGAAAACTAACAAATAGAAGATGTCCTCATTTCATTCCATGAATGAGATAGGACTATCTTGATGATAAAGGCCTTCTCTGAAAGTATATTCTAATGCTACAGTTGTTTTAATAAACACCAATTTGGTGGCAAGCAGGCCATGTGACTTCGAAGCAAACTGAAATATCCATAAAGCCCAGTCAAGATTGGTTCTGAAACTTACAGCCTTCCTACTGGATCCTTCTGAAAGCTGGATGTTTTTAGCCCAGTGCTAATCTTGGGACATAATTTGACCTTAAGCTGCACTTCTGTAAGGACTTTGGTGAGAATTCCCTTCAAATTGATTTGCATCGGGGCAGAATTTGACACTATGAACTAAAAAATATTCTACTTAGGGTTTTTCTTTTTTTGGCTTCCTGTTAAACAAACAAACAAAAAAATCAGATCTGTTGCCACTGAATTGTCAATGGACTTAAAAGATTAAGCCAATAAGCTTTTAAAACTTTGCCAAAACCAAATAATTTTAGAAGGGGAAACACTAGTAATCTGATAAGATACTAGAGCTTATCTGTGTCTCTGAGCAAGCCAATCTCTTTGCAGTTCAAAACTATTTAGGCAGTTAGTTGTCAGTTCTGAGCAAAAGGCTCTTCTTAACATTAAAATATTTCGTAAGCCTTCATAACTGGATTGTTGTCCCAATGCAAAACATGTTAAAACAGGATTAGTGACTTTCTCCTTTGAGAAAATTTTAATTATATAGCAGATTTTATACACATACACACACAGTATATATTAATATTGTGTATAAGCCCATCTGAAGATAAGCCAACTCAACTCATATTTTTAACGAAAATATTGTGAAAAATGTGCCACCTGGAGATAAGCCAACCCTCAAAGTTTTCTTATCTTTTTAATTGTTGCAATTTTCCACAGGTGGCACAGCTGATTAAAAATTTGAGAGCAGTTTATCTGCATATGTGCTTATTCACAAATAGACTAGGAATATATAGATAGTACTATATATACTCACAGATAAGCCAAATCCAATTTGGAGTTATTTTTCTTGGCTTAGTGTGTGTGTGTTCTAGAATGAGCAGGGATGCTTATATAAGACATATCAACAACTTTTTACAGCAGCTGCATCTTTTCCTTGGAAAAACATAGCTTTTCTCCATAGCAGTAGGCCACCCCATGGAAGATGTTTTTGGTTTAAGGAGCTGCTAATAGGTGCTATATGCTCCAAAGCAATTTTTTCTGCTTCAAATTCAAATTAGTACTCAGCCTTAACATCCATAAGATTAAATATATATTTTACTTTAATATGAACAATTACAAAAAATAATAACATTTTTCTAGGAGAAACGTGCACTCCTATTAGAGAAGGCCAGTTCAATTTCAGCTTGCTACTTTTCTGAATGACAAAATATCTGTTTCTGTTTCTTGCACAGTATGTGGCATATTTTGACATTTTCTCATTGTTTCTTAGATTTAAAATTGAAAGATTTCATCAGTCCCCTTTGTCCTCCTTCTTCTCCACACCCTGAGAAATTGGATCCAAGAAATTGAGATGATACATAGATAATTTTTACTTCATCTCTCTGTCAGTTCTGAATAAATCGGGGGGCAACAAAAGTTCAGATAGAAAAATTAAATTGGATAATTTGTCCTCAAAGTTTAGTTATTCTCTAGCAATCTGTGAAATGCATTTTAAAGAAGCAACAGTCTTGGTATTTTAGTATTGTAGCCTTGAACTGTACATTGAAATACAGTTCATATTAGTTTATATTCAGAGTATATAAAAGAATATTTCCTTCCCTGCCTTCTTGTCTTTACTGTAGTAGCCAATGAAGAAATGACGTTGTGTCATGATATGGTCTACCTAGTTGATATGTTTGTATCAGATAAAGTACCCGGTAGTTAATATTTCATTTTCAGTTGACATTTTGAAAATGAAGTTAATGTACTGATAAAAACAATCACAGAGCATTGAATATCATGAACAAAATCTTCCAATATTGATTTCCTGTTGTGTATGATAGCAGAAAAAAAAGTTAGGCATCTGTGTTTTGTATCTTCTTGTGATCTGATTTTAATTATTGAATCTGTCAGGACTAAAATTAATTAGCTAACAGGAAACTCTGGGGACTGGAGTATATTAGCTGTGATTTCATCTCTTAGATCAGGGAATGTATTATGTAATATACTATCCATCACCCTGTTGCTGACCATATGTTGATTCTTTTTGCTTTCCATTCTGCTTTTTTGTTTGTATTCCTTAAGATAGCAGCATTCCCCTCCATGTTTCCCCTTATATGCACATGGAACTCTTTTTTGCACAATGAGATGTTTCATCCATGAAATTTGCATCTTGCAAATTATATTGCATTATATTGCAAACATAATTATTTATGTTATTTAGCCTCCCATATAATGTTTTTGTAGCATGTATAGATTGCTGGTTAGATGTGAAAATCCTGGTTTCTTAGTTGCCAGATTTGAGTAAGCAGATACCGACAGCAAAGATGCACCTATTTTGTTTTTTTACAACTTTTGCATTTTTGAAGTACAAGTTTGTTCTTGGCAAACATTTCAGTAAATTTTCCAGAACATGCATATTGCAGATATTTTCATTTCTTCAACATGCATATTTTGTATTTCTACAAACTCAAATAAAGGCAGAAATGGGTTAGTAAACTATACATATTATTTATTTGTTGTATTCCACTTATTCTTCAGAAGGTCAAGGCAAATGTGCAATAATGCTTGCTATAATTTCTGCTAATTTAGTGCACATTTTCTCCAGGATATTCTGATCAAAGAATGACAGTTCAAAATACAAAAGGTTGGTTGAGTTCCAGATTGTTTATTAGTCTGGAAGCATGTATTGGCCGATTTGTACTCTCTGGTGGTTTTAAGATATAAGAATTCACTGTTTTCTTCCTTATGTGAGTAATCTGTTGCCTCCATCTTGAACACACCTTTTCCCTTCCAGGTCAAGTGATCTCTCGAGTCCTACCAGCTGATATAAACTCCTACACCATTGATGGTTTGAGGCCTGGAACTGTCTACTTCATTGAGGTTTCAGCTTTAGTTGGCAGCAGAGAAGGGAGCTCAGCTACCACCACAGTTACAACAGGTGAGACCAGTTGTAGTTGTGGCTAAGACAGTGCATATCTCTCTGCCCTTTTTGCTACACCTTGAGAATCCTATTACAAATCATTTTTCTTTTGTTCTTTCCCTTGAAGGCTTTGATCCAGTGGGAACAGTCACCAGCCTCAGAGTCCTTGAATCCAGGGGAAATGTGGTACGCATCTCTTGGGTTGGTGTCCCAGGGGCTACAGCATATCGAGTGGTATGGAGCCAGCCTAGTGGTAAGGAAGCTGCCAAAGTTTGTTGATCTTCTGTTTCTGGTTTCCTCATAATAATTGTGAGAAGTTGTGAGCCTCTTGAAGAAAATGTTTGTTTGCTGTTGACCTGTAGAGTCTCCTTATTTTCATAACCATTTATAGCCCCTGGGACAGTAGTGAGTTCCTCTTACCTTCACTACCAGTTCAGAATCGGGAGTGTGCGTGCATGCTTGCTTCGCTTGCACATTGCGCTTCTGCACATGCGCAGAACCTTCTGCGTGTGTACAAAGCATCCGTGATGACGTCTGGGTGGGTGGGCGGAGCTTCCCGCCACTGCCACTACCGGGCGAACCGATAGAAACCCACCACTGCCCTAGGAGAGGTTATCCATTGGTGCAGCCTGATAGATATATTATCAGCACACTGATGGTGGTTTTAATCTCAATGATGTATCAAGTGAAATATACCGTTAAAATATTCTAAAATGGCCTTGGGAATGGAAGCAGTGAATGCTCAAACAACTTTTTAAAAAAATCTTGCAAACACATACTTTTAATGTACATTAATTCATTATTACACTGAATTAATTATTACATGTTACATAATTATAAGTATTTATATTTTACAATGAAATAATTATTACATTATCCCAACTATACAATTGAACTTAGAGGGGGGGGAAAATACAGTAAAAGCCATGGATTTGAAAATCTAATACTGACATCACGGCTTTGTTATGAAAATGAAGATTTAAGTAATTTTTTAAAAAAATTCCTATGACTGTTAAAAGCAACTGCATCTCAGTTCTAGGAGTGAAAAACAAAGCAGTCATAAATCAAAAACACAGATGATTTTGAGGGTAAAGATGGAGATTTTCTTGTTTGCGGAAAGGGAATGTAGAATTAGGGAAAAGAGAGGCTTCTTGTTGCTGTAATCAAGCTTTACACTTATTTGTGTGGGTTGCAATAACCTCGCAGGGCTTTGGTCGTCTTTTGCACTAGCAAAGTCACATTCTCTTCTTTTAAAGGTGGACCTGAGAGCAGCAAACTGGTCTTGGGAAACGTTAATTCCTTTGACTTAGAAAACCTGGAAGGAGGAGTCACCTACACTGTAAAAGTCACAGCACTGATTGGGAATCGTGAAGGAAATCCCGTGTCTATTACTGTCACAACACGTAAGACTTATTCATCCATATTTGTGTGTCAGATTCTTACTAATTCTTACTTACTAAGTTGTAGGTGGAATTTTACTCATATTATGCTTTGGTTTCTTTGCTAAGATTTGGAGGGAAATTATGTGGCACTTTCTACTGGTATTTAACATTCTGCATTGGATTGTTCCTGCACTTGTCATCCTAAGAGAAGTTCTCTGAGTGTACAAACTATGAATAAAGGAGGTTTTGTCTCTGGAATGTTTTAATTTATTTATCTCTCAATACTGCATATATTAAAAATTCATTTTCATCTATCAGTTGCTTCAAAGCTGGTGTCTTAGCTTCCATCCATTTTTTTCATAGTTCCAGCTTTTCCCCAATTTTTAAAGTTCAATTTCCCCTTAATGTCAATTTAGCATGGGAAAAGGGTCAAATCTTTTTATTGGGCATTCCATTCCATAACTTTTCAACTGACATAATTGTTTCCAGGCATACTAGAGTTTTAGTGTGTTTAGATCCTAATATCATCCATTTAACCAATGGATGGATGGATGGATGGATGGATGGATAGATAGATAGATAGATAGATAGATAGATAGATAGATGATATATAGATAGTTAGTTAGATAGATAGATAGATAGATAGATAGATAGATAGATAGATAGATAGATATCCTGTTTCCTCGAAAATAAGACCTCCCCAGATAATAAGCCTAATGGGGCTTTTGAGTGCACATGCAAAAATAAGCCCTCTCCAAAAATAAGGCACCCGTGAAAATATTTAAATGCATGCGCAGCTGGTCCCCGGCATTTCCTCTGGTTAGGGTTAGGGAGACATAGCTGAAAATCAGATAAGATGGCAAGAGAAGCCCCATCTTGCTCCCAAAATAATAAGACCTCCCCGAAAATAAGGCGAAGCACTTACTTTGGGATTAAAAAAAATATATAAGAAAGGGTCTTATTTTCAAGGAAACACAGTAGATAGATATCCCAAACTTGCTCAAATTGGAAAATTAACACCAATTGTTTGGCTTCCAGTATTTAATATTTGACAATATATAGCTCCGGATTCAGAAAACTGAATCCTCCCTCATTAGTTGTTAATTGTATTTTCTGTAAAGATATCCTCAGAATCAAAGAACCTCATAGAAATTTTCTAAAGAAAGAATTTATTTTCTGAAAATATTTTCCAGATATTTGAAGATATATGATCCCATCACATAACTGGTTTTTCAAGTGTTCTTATTGATGCTATTCAAGAAAGCAATATTTTAGTGATTATTCAGAAAGGATGTATCACCTATGTATCACCTAAAGTGAAAGTGAAAAAAAAAAATTTTAATCTCATACCGAAGACATAAATCTGATCTTTATTTCATAATGTTTCATCTTTCTAGAGTATTTTTTTCTCTTTGTTAAAGATCAGACTTCCTGGCTTCTTTTCCATTGTTAATCGTCCTACCTTTCCTTTTAGCGGCAATCCCAATTCAACCAGTTGGAAACCTACGTGCGACTGACTCCTCAGTAACCCATATTCGACTAGAATGGAGCCCAGCACGGGGGAGCACAGGCTATCGGCTCACCTGGCGCCTTGCAGGTGATCAACGCTTCCTATTTATACCTTCCTATATATACTTTCCTATAAATACACCTCCTCTATCATTGCCACCCATTATCCAAGAAATTAACTAATTCTCTTACATGGGACAGGTGGGCCGGAGAGGAGTCAACTGTTGCCAGCCCATATTAACACCTATGTGATTGAAGATCTGCAGCCAGGAGGGCGCTACGACATCCGCATCACAAGTCTGAGTGGCAACCGGGAGAGCGAAGCTGTGGCCATTGTTGCCACCACTGGTAACCCAACTCTCTGCTATCCAGAGATAGAAGTCTACGGCACAACAGTTGCCAGAGTAGCCTCTAGTTAGATATGGAATGTACATTTCATATGTAAGAAGAATTAGAGACCAGACAGAGATAAACCAATCCTATCTGGTTTATTGGTTTTCATCAATGGCCCCTGTTGGCCCCTACTTCTGGGGAAAGCATTGTTGTGTTTTCTTGCAGCTAAGAGACCTGCTTTAGAGGCCTGCTTCCTCTAATCTTTCATGCAGATGAGAGAAATTATATTTGTATCTGATATGTAATTGTAAGGGTCTTCTGTAATATTGCCAAAGATCAGTAGATATTTGGCTCTCTCATCTTTCGTGATATGTAATTTCATTGGCTGTTGCAGCTCCATTTTTAAACTTAAAACTAAAAAACCCCCACCCTTTTAAATTTAATTTGAATTTAATTTAATTTGAAAGAACAGTTTTTAAATTGTCCTTTAAAAAAAAGTATAAACATTACAGAAAGCGAAGTGTATCATCTAAAACTGAAGTGAATCATAAATAAATGCATAAGTAGCTTTTCTAGATATTAGTCTAGATTTAGAAGGAGTTTTAGAAGGAAAACTCCCAAATAAGCGTGCTATCGGGGTGAAATGCTACCAGTTCACACTGGTTTGGGCAAACCAGTAGTGGCAGCGGCGCATGGTTCAGCGAACCAGTAGCAGTGGCAGCGCAAGGCTCCCCACCCCCTGCTCAGACATCATTACTTCCTGGTTTTAACCAGGAAGTAAACTGTTTTTGACCCTCTATGCACGTGCAGAAGGCTTTGTGCATGCTCAGTGGGTCCAAAATTGTATGTGACGCACGCACACGAGTGGAGCGAGCATGTGGGGCGCGCACACTTTCGAACTGGTAGGGAAGGTAAGCAGATTTCACCCCTGGGTGCTACAGCAGAATGTTGCTATTAGGCTGTTTATTCCACACTTGTCTGTAGTGCACATAAGAAGGTAGTTCAAAAAGTAGAGTTTCAACAGTGGACATTTTTTTTCAACTATAACAGTATAAATTATCTCTATTGGTTTTTATTTACAGTACTGCTTTTCTCTGTATAATATTCAAGACAATGTGTCACAGATGATAACGCTAGTTTTGCATATACCGTGTTTCCTCGAAAATAAGACCCTGTCTTATATTTTTTTGAACCCTGAAATAAGCGCTTGACCTTATTGCCATGCACTCAAAAGCCCAATTGGGCTTGTTATCAGGGGATGTCTTATTTTGGGGGAAACAGGGTAGTTGTATTATACTACTCATCTCTGGTATACAAATACCAGATCTGTAAAACGCTTATGCACTCCACCTTAACAATCTGCTTTAAGCATCAGAAACTGTATGAACTTTCATTTATGCTTAAAACATTGGCAGGGATGTGTTCTATTTCTAGAACCGGGCAGGTAAGGACGGAGGCAGACAGGTTATCAGGATAACAAGTGTTTATTCCTAACAGTAACAAGCTAATGGTGGACTTGCTCTGAGCTAATAAGATGTGAGCGAGCCAGCTTCTTTTCCTTTGACAGCTCTTATAGCCGAGCTGTCAAACGGCAAGCCAATCGAAGCACTTTTTAGCTCCCGCCAAATGTTGCCGGTGTTGCAGCCAATCAGGAGCACTTCTGCCTCCTCGTGGGGCTGGTGTGAACATAACAGGATGTACTCAGGCATCAAGACAGGCCAGTCTGCTTCAAAGTAAGTGATTTCTGCACTGTGCATGCACAAAAGACTTCTAAAGGACCAAAGAAGTAGCTGAAGCAGAGCAGTAGGTACAGACAGTCCTCAATTTGCAACCATTAGTTTAGTGCAGTGGTTCTCAACCTCTGGGTCGGGACCCCTTTGGGGGTCGAATGACCCTTTCACAGGGGTGGCCTAAGACCATCGGAAAACACATATTTCCGAAGGTCTTAGGAACCGAGACACTGCCCTTCTATCAATATAGGCTCAATATAAGGGGCCGTGGGCTGGTGCAACACAATTGAAAGTGAACTGAAGAGGAGGAGGCGGCAGGAGGAGGAAGTGAAGGCACCATGGTGGCAGCAGCAGCGGGGCAAATGGTAGAAGTGGAGGGGAGGGAGGCGAGGCGGTGCGGGAGACAAGGGGGAACTGCCACAAGCACCAGCAGAGGTGGGAAGCACTGCCGATGGCTGGGAACAGTCTTACAATACATGGCGGTGGCGGCGGCAGCAGAAGCAGCAGCGAGGACTCCTCGGGAAACAGCCAAGTCCGCCACCCCTTTGCCTGCCTCCTCGCCTCCCTCCCCGCCATGGAGACAGACCAGGGGGCAGCACCGCCGAGAAAAAGGAGCCATGACCAACATCTGCATGTGCTGCAAGGGAGAGGAGGAGGAAGTACTGAAGACTGTGCCGCTTTGGAGAAAGGCATCCAGTGGGGATCACCACAACATGAAGAACTGTATTAAAGAGTCGTGGCATTAGGAAGGTTGAGAACCACTGACTAAAGGTGTTACATTAGGAGTGGGGAAACCCAGATTTGAGTAGTCATTGACTTTCAGTTATGGAAGTTCAGATGGTGATTTTGGGTCAATCTACCTTAAGGGCTGTTATTGTGGGGGGGGAAAGAGTGTTTCTATGGTTAAAAATAATTTATTTAACAATACTATTATTATTACAGCAAAGAATTAAAGGCGTTTTATTTTATCTCATCTTTGTAACTGACTTTGTATTTTGAGAGAGGTGCGTATTATATGCAAATGTAATAACTAAATAAATGAACAGAATAACAGGGATGAAAGGGACCTTGGAGGTCTTCTAGTCTGTCATGTTGAACTCCTGCAGGAAAGGCAATAAAATCACATCAATCAATCCATCAAAGTGTGTGTGTGTGTGTTAATCATAGCTATTACAAATCCATATCTATTACATGTGCTGCTTTAGAAGGTGAAAAAGTCATTAATTCCATTAAGAAACTCGCTTTCAACTGGCTTTATTAATAAAAGGTCCCCCCCCTCCCCGCCCTTCAAATGTGCCTGTGTCTTATGGGACCAAGGTTTGTAGTTTTCCTATATTTGCCCTTTGTGGGTCATGCTGCACTTCACAAGAAATTGGTGGGACAAAGTCAGACAGTGATATTAGGTTCTGTCATTTCCATCAAGAATCACTTTTGATTGTAGTGCAATGAATTTCCAGTCGTGTGTTTCATCATAATTCTGTTATGTTGCATTAACATATTACTGGTCTAATGGTCAAGAAGGCATTTAGAATAACAGAGTTGGAAGGGACCTTGGAGGCTTACGCAGGAAACCCTATACCACTTCAGAGAAATGGTTATCCAACATGTTCTAAAAAACTTTCAGTGTTGGAGCATTCACAACTTCTGGAGGCAAGTTGTTCCACTGATTAATTGTTCTGTCGGGAAATTTCTCCTTAGTTCTAGGTTGCTTCTCTCGATTAGTTTCTACCTATTGCTTCTTGTCCTACTCACTGCTTTGGGGAATAGCTTGACTCCCTCTTCCTTGTGGCAACCGCTGAGATATTGGAACACTGCTATCATGTCTATCATATCATGAAACCAGGCTGGAAACCAGGAAACTGTGGCTTTTAGTCCTACCTTAGGCACGAAAACCAGCTGAGTGACTTTGGGCCAGTCACTTTCTCTCACCCAAGTCACCTCAGAGGGCTATTGTTGTGGGGGGAAATAGGAGAAGGAAAGCATGTTTGCTGCCTTGGGTTATTTATAAAATTTTATAAAGAATAACAAAGATATGATAGAAATAAAGAAGCCAAGCAGTCAGTCAATCAATCAATCAATCTACAACTGTTTGGGGACTCTGCAGGCTTCTCAAAGTTTTGGGCCTCTGCTTTTGGTTGTGCCATCCAGGGGTGGGTTCTACTTACCTTTACTACCAGTTCTAAAGGTGCACAAGCTTTGCGCGTGATCGGAGCGCACGAAGTGTGCATTTGGCACTAAATGGGCGCTCCCACGCATGCGCAGCTTTTGGGGGGAAAAAACCTCAAAAAAAGCATTCTGTGCATGCGCGCGAGTGCGCTCTGCGTGCTCTGTGCAGAGAACAGTAAGTATGGGCGCGCAGGTGGGCCCAACTTCCGGTCGCATAGAACCGGTTCGGTGATGTCACAGCTACACCGCTACCGGATCGTGCGAAGCGACCCAAACCGGGAGCAACC
The DNA here is from genome assembly GCA_032468115.1 of Grayia smithii. Lineage (NCBI taxonomy): Eukaryota > Metazoa > Chordata > Lepidosauria > Squamata > Grayiidae > Grayia > Grayia smithii. The sequence goes on along the minus strand of JANHFM010001705.1, from coordinate 193,432 downwards.
CACCTCTGGTGCCATCCCAATAAAGAAGAAATGGAGATAATAAATTGCATAAGAGGCTATCCTAGAATGATCAACAAGCAAGAGAACCATATTCCAATTTGGAATCAACTGGTGAAAAGTGGGAGATGGAACGTTGGTTCTTACCTGATACGTGACTTCTCGTTGGCTGGAGACATCAGCCAGAGTGGGTTGAACTCGCCTATC
>JANHFM010001705.1:128212-140962 GCA_032468115.1 Grayia smithii | reverse complement strand
ATTGGCTTGTGCTTAATTGTAAGCCGCCCTGAGTCTCCGGAGAAGGGCGGGATATAAATGGGATTTTTAAAAAAAAAAAACTAAAGATTCACTGAATTCAGAACATGGATTGTTAAACCAGTAAAAATTTGGTTTGTTTAAGGTTCATTTGTTCAGGTCAGTAAATAGTTTGTATTGAAGTTCATTTACATAGAAATGTATATGTCTTAGGGTGGTGGGACATTTTTTTTTATATAAAAGCAACCTTATCTTCAGAAAATGCCAACAACACAGTCAAGACAAGTTAGCATGCCTTATACAATATTTGAGTTAACTCAGTCAGACTTGTGCTTTGACTACTGGAAATAATTGCCTTTTGTTTTCCTTCAGGGTCCTATCGGCCCACCTGGCACTCAAGGCATACCTGGAATAAAGGTATGTGACCTGATTTGATTGCTGGCTAGGGAATTCTGGAAGTTGAACTCCACAAGTCTTCAACAAGTTGCCAAGATTGGACACCCTTGTTCTAAAGCTTGTGGAATCTTTCTTCAAACTAGTAGCACTGAAAAGACAGCATGCCTCTGAGAATTTCTAATGTTATGCTATGTGATTTACCTACATTATCTTCTGTAGAAATTGAAACGTTCGAAACTCAGTTTTCTCTCAAACACAAGTAATAATGTGAAAGTTTCAGGTTTTATTTTTTATTTACAGGGAGATGTAGGAGAACCTGGGTCCAGCACACGAGTAAGTATTTTTTTAGGTTTCCCAAACACACATTGTAGTAACTCAAAAATGTTGTGGCCTACTGCTATTTCAAGGATTTGTTCACTGTCAAAAAATTACAGATAGTCCTCAACTTATGACCACAATTAGGACAGGAACTTCAGCAATTAAGCAAAGCAGTTGTTGAGTGAGACATTACATGATTGCTTCAGTCAACAAGCACAATCCCGGCACTCCCAATTGCACTCATTAAGTGATCTTGTGGGTTGTTCAGTGTTGAGGACTCTCCGGTGCCTCAGAAGAGGTGGGGAGGACCCTGTGGGTCTCCACTCAAGAGCTGAAAAGCCTCCCTGCTGAAATCCAAACAGGATTTTCAACCTCAAGCATCAAATACACTTGCATACAGCCTGAACTGGGTCTTCCCAGACCTCCTGCATCCCGAGGCACCCCGTGTTCTTTTCCTTACTGTGCTTTTTCTGCTATCAGGAGCTGAAAATCCTCCCTGCTGAAATCTAAGGAAGTTTTTCAGCCTCTAAGCAAAGAGAGACTCGCATGCAGTCTGCACTAGGCATCCCTGGGCCTCCCCTACCTGCCTGAAACAGTCTATGCTTCTTAGCACTGCCTCTCCACTTTCTGCTTGAATTATGACTCCCTCTCATCTCTAGGAGCTGGCTGAAAGAGCTGCCTGCCGAAGGAGTTCAGTCCCTTCATGTATGGAAGGAAACTCTAGCAGTGTGCATGAACTTCAGTATTTGAGCACCATTTCTGCATTCCATCAATGTGTTTAGCTCCCTTGGCAAGCAGCCCCCTCAGCCAATCCATAGAAATGAAACAGGGTCTCTCAGCAGACAACCCTTTCCTGCCCCATTGACTGGCAGGGAAACTGGCAGAGAAGAATTCAAATGATGATCACATGATTGTGAGGCACTTGGTAACCTGTTGAACAGGTTACCAAGCGCCCCGATCGTGATTACCTGAGCAGAGGTGTGATTTTGCAACATTTTTTTGATGGCCAGCACTCTTTCTGAGCCGTTATATTATTGGACCATCATTAGACAAATGATCGTAAGTCTAAGAGTACCTATATAGATACATTTTGTGTATTTCCCTTGATATTTTATTCCCTTGATAAAAATTGATATTTCCGAGGTCTGGGACAGGGTCAGGATGGGAAAGCCATGTAATAGGTCTGATTGGATGCCTGTTGATAACTTTGATCAAAGTGATTTTTTTTTCCCTTCTAGGGTATGCCAGGCCCTCCAGGAACGGTGGGATTCCCAGGACCAACAGGATCTCCTGGGCCTGTGGTAGGTTGCAAATATCCTGCTTTAGTTTGAGAGAACTATTAAATTCCTGAACTGATCCATGCTTCTTGTTGGGCTACTTTTTAGGGTCCACAAGGCCCTCCAGGGTTACCAGGACAAGTGGTAAGTTGCTTCTGCTCCCTCTTCTTCTTCTTCATGGTGGTTCAGTTTTCCATGGGTCTTCATTTCATACTCCGTATCAAATTACTGTTTCTTTTTAATGAGTCAGGCTTTAATGTTCATATGAACTGTAACTATTCACTAGGGTGAACCAGGGAAACCAGGTGTCCCAGGAAGAGATGGAGTGTCTGGAAAAGAAGGGGAGCCTGGACTGCCTGGGAAAATGGTAGGTCGCTGCGTGAAACTGCACAATTCTTCTCCACTTAAGCAGTTTGGAGGCCTTTCGACTCCATTAGATTAGGGCAGCTTTCAGAGTTAAAAGGTAATAAAATATTGAAGCGGGCAGTGAAAAATACAAACCATGCCCATCTGAAAACAAGATAGTTCCTCACACAAGTAAAATTTTACAGGGGCACACCCATTCTTGTCCTAGATTTGGGAGAAGAGCTAGGTTTTCAGATACCTGTTTAACATCCGTGGGTTGGGAGCACACAAATCTCGGGGGTGGGGATGCTATTATTCCAAAGAGCAGGCATCCAATGGAGAAGGCAGACCTCCTGGGTGCTGATATATTACATGGCTTAGGGGAGCAAGACTACATCCGCGCTGATCATACAAGATAGGCAGAAAACATTAGACGTAAGCAGTCTTGCAACTTGACTTTTAAAACACGAGTGACACCAAAGTCATATAGATGATCTCATATGTCACCCAGAGTCACGGGATAGAGAGAAGAGTAGCATATGCATTTAATAAATAAATGAATCTGAATATAATGGGAAATGTCTCTAAAGAAACGTGTGTAGGATTGTCAGATGTTACATCTTTTCTACCCTGTTCTAAGGAGTGGAGAGTTGGTCTCTGACAGAAAGCCACTTGAAGAAGATTAGAAGCATTTAAAATGTGGATTTACTGGTGGCTGTTATGTATAAGTTAGGTTGACAAAATCAGAAATGAGGAGGTGATAAGCCACTTGGGAAAGCCAAGGGAAATAATACCATGAAAAAGCGAAAGTTAGAATATTTTGGACATGTGATGTGACACCTGGAAAAATACGGCATATTTCACTTAATCCTCCAAGGAAAGATTGAAAGCAAACAAGGTCCAGGCAGAAGAAGAACATCATGGCTTCAAAATCTAAAGAACTGGTTTGGACAAAACTCAACAACACTTTTTCGTGTGGCTTTTGATAAAAATAGGATCGCCAACATGATCACCAACGTCCGATGACGGATATGGCACAACAAGAAAAGGAACAGGATTGCATCAACAGTGTGGGATGCAGCAGCCTGGCGTAATCTGTGCTTCTATCCTCCTTAAAAAATTGTTTTTGTTAATTGTTTTGTAGGGTATCCCAGGGCCTTCAGGACCTGCTGGTCCTAAAGGGGAACCTGGAGATGCTGGGTCCCCAGGACAGGTGAGAGGCAACCTTTTTTTCTTTATCCTTGATGGGTAGCTTACATGTTTTCTTTTTGCTCCCTTCTCTGTTTAGTAAGTTTTAAAAAATACATTTTTGCTTAAGTTTAAAACTATTTAAAAACCTGATGACCTGTCAAAACAACACAGGTAGTTTTCTACTTATGACCACAGTTGAGCCCAAAATTTATGTTGCTAAGGAAGGCAGCTGTTGAGTATTGCCCTATTTTACAACCTTTTTTGCCATATTTGTTAAGAGAGTCATGCAATTATGAAGCGAACCGAGCTTCCCCCATTGACTTTGCTTGTCAGAAGCTGTCTGGGAAGGTTACAAATTGTGATCACATGACCCCAGAACACTGCAGCCATCATAAATATACGGTAAGGTAGTTTCCAAGGGCCCAAATGTGATTATGTGACCATACTGCAATGACTGTGTGGAAACCAGTCATAAGTCACTTTTTTCAGTGCCGTTGTAATGTCGAATGGTCACTAAATGAATGGTTGTAAGTTAAGGACTACCTGTAATTAAAGTTTGTTTTTCAAACCAAACATGTTTTAATAGCTCTACAACCGTGATGGTGAACCTATGGCACATGTGCCCAAAGTGGCACATGAAGCCATGTTGCCCAGCTTGCGCAGCCTTGCCTGTTTGTCTTTCAGGTTTCTGGTGCACATGCATGCATGGCGATCAGCCGTCCTTTGCACGCCTGGCAGTGCAGAAAACCAGCCTGCGCATGTGCTCTGGCCAGATGATTGTCGGGTATGCATGCACGCTAGAACCCAGAAATTCAGCTATTTTGGACTGTGGCACCAACAAGCACACACGTGCACGTGTGACGTTTCCACACGACCTTTTCGGCATTCGGTGTCGAAAAGGTTCGCCATCACTGCGCTACAATAATAGAAGAGCTGTTCTATAATAGACCAAAGCCTATGAATTTTAGTATTCTGTTTCAATATGGCTTGGCCAGTTAAATCCTTATAGGACATTTCCAGCAGGAGATAAATACAATAATACCCTCCCTCCTGCTCATGTTTCCCAATTGTGGCTACTGAGAAGGAATATGACAATTTCAGCTAACAGAGGTGACATAAATATCACAATAGCTGTTTTCCTCCATATTTATATTTTTATTAGTTGTCTCCTAGGACAAATTTCATAAGCATCATGCACTTGAAAAACTATTTTTTTTGCAATAGTCAAGTTACATCATAATCTAATCAAAGTCATCGATCAGTATCTATCTTTGTTCCTCTTAATCTTTTCTTTTGGTATGTACTATATATGTAATAATGACAAAAAATATAGGCCTCTTAAACATTTTTTAATATTAGCTGTGTTGTGTTCCACTTTGATTAATCCTAAAATATGTTATTTAGCAATTGCAATAGCACTTAAACTTGTATTCCGCTTCACAGTGCTTTATAGCCCACTCTAAGAGGTTTACAGAGTCAGCATATTGCCCCCAACAATTTGGGTCCTCATTTTACCAACCTCGGAAAGAAGGAAGGCTGAGTCGAGCTACCTTTATTTTAAGGCTCAGGAGGAAAGAATATATAGTGTGTGGAAACTGACACCACATTATCAAAACAAATCTCTGAAACAATTATGAGATTCTTCATTCTTTTCCATCATTTGTTAGGAAGTTACATAAACTAAGACGGTACTGGATAATATTCCAGGTTTTCTACATTGACAAAATATGTTTTTTTCAGTAAATAAATAACCTGGAAGCCTTTTTAATGTTGAATGTTGAAATTTATTTAGGCCTAAATATGATCCAAATAGTTTTTAGAATAGAAGAGATATATGTTTCTTTATTTCCAGTGATTGGCATTCTTTAGGAGAGATTATAGAACCATTACATTTTGTGAACAACTACATGGAATGTATTTTTGTTAACAGTAAAATTTTCATCCTTTGTTTTTCAGACCATTGTTTGAAGTATGGAAAACATGATAGGATCTTAGGATTTCTTCTTCATTATTATGTTGCTATTTCTTTAATTATTAACATAATAATAGGATTAAAAGGACAGTACTTTATTATTAATTGCAGAGGAAAGTAGAAAAAGAATTTAATCCCTCTTTTTCTATTGTCTTAAACTATTTAGCATTTCTTGGCTATATATCTAATTTCTGCAATCATTTTTTAGAATAAAACTTCATAACAAATGTTTTGATACCATTTATTCCTGTTAATCTTTCTTCTTATTCTGATTGATTATTATAGACTATAGTGGGGCCTCCTGGAGTGAAAGGTGAAAAGGTAAGCTAAAAATCCACATAAATACTGTTAAGTACAGAAAATTAATATAAAATTATTTGGGGCATAAGAACATACAAAAAAATCAATTAAATATTCTTTAGTTGCTTCAAAATTTCCAGATTTGGGCTCACAGCATCCTGCAAAAGTTAGTTCTTGGTATTTATAGTAATATTGTTAAAGATTATAATTACAATAGTACAAACTGAAAAAAGATAGAAGACTATAAAAGAAGAGAAAGTGCAGAAAAGAAAGAAAAGGAAAAATAATATATTAGCGAAAAAGAAAAATATATAAAGAAGTAATTTCTCACTTTCATCACAAGTATAAACAATTTCAGTAACTTATCACCTCTTAAAATATAACCAATACTCTCTTCTTTTCTTCCCATTTCCCATCTGTTATCTATAAACAACTTCATAAAGCCACATCATTTCAGTCCTGATGTCAGCAAAAGTCCAGCAAGGCTTAACAAAGATAACATATTTATTTTAATCTTGATCAAATAAATCAGTGTCAGCTGCACTTTTCAAAGCTGTCTCCATTCTGCCATTTCTCCCTCCTGAAGCCTCCAAATAGTAGCCTTTGAATGAAAATTTGATTTTATGATGTAAGAAAATTTTGCTAGTGTATCTTATGTGAGACAATAGCTTGCTTTTGGCAGGTTTCCCTAGAAAGAATTATATTTTATGAATGTCTGGCAAATAACTGAATTCTGCTAAATAAAATGGTGGATTTTGTACACTTTCTAGAAAAGCAAGATTAAGCCCATTTAAATGGTCATTCGTATATTGATAAATTATCTTCATGGTCTGTTTTAGGGTGAACCAGGCGATTTTGATGAGGAACTTCTGGAGAAGCCAGTAAGTTGGCTTTTCGTATTCTTTTCCATGCTTATTTTCCACATTTCCATGCAACTGGTTCCCAGGGCAAGTATTGAGGTTGATCTTTCTTCTTTGCAGGGTCTCAAGGGTGATCGAGGCATACCAGGTCCTCGTGGAGAGAAAGTAAGAAAAGAGTTTTCCAGACAGGACCCTAAATTCTCATTCTCCAGCATCTGTTAGCTTCACAGAAATATTTGTCTTTAATTCATTCTCAATGTTGACCTAGATTATTTTTATAATAGGGTAGTCTTGGAAGTTCAGGGATACCTGGAGATCCTGGAGAAGATGTAAGTAATTTGGGATATACAATATAATAATTGTATGATTGCAGAATCTACAATGACTTAGCAGAATTATAATACCAAGTGGGTTTTGATCAGGTGAAAAGACTCATTTGTATTAAACTTCATAACTGAAGAGTTATGATCTAAAAATTAATAATCATTTTTAAAGGAGGATTTCCTAATTTGGTCAAATACACTAAAATATGCCTAATATTAAATCCCTGCCTCAAGAGGATTCTCACTGTTGTTTTTTAAATGTCAAAATAGAAGCTAGACTCCAATATACTGAGACAACATATTCCCAACACTAAATAATTTCTTGCTTTCAAGGGTTTTTAGATATTAAAATTTGATCTCAAATTCTTTCAATAGACTGTTTTCTCAGGAGATACGTTGGCTACTTGTCTTCTTTTTTGTTCTGATTTTGAAAGACTTCATGTGCCTTCTTCTATCTTTATGTTATTATCAACCATGGAAACAATAATCTATGATACGTTTCTGAATTTTAATAGGGAGCCAAAGGATCACCTGGGATCAAAGGAGAAAAGGTATATGGTGATTCTCATATATTTTGTTCCTGATTCTATAGAAGATGTGTGTTTTAAGAAGATTAAATAATACACAAGATATTAGAATGTATGTTTTAGTCATTAATTCCAGCATAGCATTCAGAAAAATTCTCAAATCACATCATTCGAAGTATCTATTAGGGGATAGAAGATCACAGCATAGAGAAGAATGCCTATAAAAGAGTACTGAGGAATCACTGTGTTTGTTCAGAAGTATGTCATGAACCTGTTGTGTTTTAGGAAGAACTACAGGAGTTCTTGGGGAGTGCAATCTGTGAGAAATGATCCACCATTATAGTTTATTCACATAAATTACATAGCTATGCATTACATTAGTTTTTTTTTCTTTCACTGTACCATTTAGGGTTCAGTTGGAATTGGCATTCAGGGACCTCCTGGACAGGATGGACCTCAAGGCTTAAAGGTAATTTCTTTTTCTGTGCTACTGTTCCAAAATAACTTCTAACTTCTTATTTCATGATACACTTCTAAGGACTCCTAATTTTTTCAGTACTGTTGTTGGTGGACAGCTCCTGCCAAATTAAACTGGTGATTCTATACAGTAGGACAGTGGTTCTCAACCTTTTCTTCACCACGGACCTCCTTTAAATACCCTTTGTGGCCACAGACCATAGCCATGGACCACCAAGACTTAACTCAAGATTTAAATCATAACATTTCTTCAAGCCTTCACGGACCCCCTGTGATGACATCACAGACCCCCAGGGGTCCACGGACCACAGGTTGAGAATCACTGCAGTCGGAGAATCCTGAGAGTAATTTCCTAAAACTTACAACAATAGATTGAAGATTTAATTTCTCAGATTAACCTTTAAAAGTTAAAATTTCTTGTTTTATTTTTGCATTCTTTGCATATATCATTCTTCACTTGGAGTTTTGGTCAAGTCAAGAAACATTTTAAAGTCACTGAATAAAATTTGAAAATGCTCAAAATGGGGAAGTATTTCCATACATTTGTAATTCTTTTTTCTCAAATAATGGAGGAACAACAAAAAAGAAAGAAATGCTGCTTCTTAACTTACCTGTTCTGATACCTAACACCATGCGTTGTGCTTTATTTTCAGGGAGATTCTGGTTTACCTGGCCCACCAGGCCCACCTGGTTCACCAGGTGCAGTTGGAACTCCTGGACAGCCTGGTTTGAGAGGAGAAAATGGAATGACTGGCCAACCTGGACCTCCAGGAGAGAGGGTAAAGTTGATAATTGCTGTTGTCATCCAATCCCTTAGCCTGGTGTGTTCTCTGAATAAATGAATAACAACCACTAGAACCCACATTGAATTAGTATTCCATCACTGATCATTCCCCCTTTTTATGACCCTTTGTATTGCCCTCTTGTTCTGGATTTCTCCATAATGGTGAGTAGTCTTTAGATTTGTTCTTTTTCTGAGCACTCAACCTATGTCACATTATTTAAAACTGATTCACTGGTTTTTACACAGATGGGAAATCCTGGGTTCTTGGGGTAAATGCTGAACTCTGTTTCTCCAATCTTCATCCCCATCCTAACCTCAACTTTAAATTTGAAGAAACTAACTGTGTATAACTGATAGAAAGAGAATGCCTGATGTAAATGATTTTTTCCATAATGTACATTTATACCTTCATATTTAAATATGGACGACCAGTGTGTAACTCTACTTATACATCTGGAAGACAGACTCCAGTAGATTTCATTAGGAGTACCATGAACAAGGCTTTTCCAGTCTGGACTTAAGCCTTTGGGTTGACAGATATTTTCCTTATTAGGGTTTGATTGGCTTCCCAGGGAGAGATGGTACTGCAGGGTCACCAGGACCTCCAGGACCTCCAGGATCACCAGTAAGTAACGAGATGGTTGGAAAGTGGTTTAATGAAGACTGCATGTACAGAGTCTGAATCAGAGCCTCTGTGTTGCATTGCTACATGTGCATGTTCTTTGCTGTCTAAAATATTAATCTATTTTTTTTATTCCCTTCTCTCATGATCGCTTTATTGTAGGGTACTTCAGGCACTCCAGGAGTAAAGGGTGACAAGGTAATCACATTTGTTCCTCCAAGATAGCTTATTCTAATTTTTGCTCATTCTGCAATCAATAATTTCTTGGATTCACTATTAATAAATGAAGTTTTAACCTTCAAAATATAAAGAGATTAAAGGAATTATAAGGTGCTTCTACTATATAGTACAACTATTATTTCTAGAGAGCTATATCTTTTTTCCTTTCCTTTTCCTTTTCCTTCTCCTTTTCTTCTTTCCTTTTCTTTCATCATTCTATTTTGATAAAGCTTATGTGCCTAAAAATAATTCAGGAAAGATTCTGGAAATAGCAACAGGATCCTCTGATAGGATTTCCTTTGTCATATTATGCTTTTCAGGGGGACATAGGTATTGGACAACCGGGACTTAGAGGAGAACGAGGAGATCCAGGAATTCGGGTAGGTATTTTACACTGACGCTGGAACTTATCCAGACATAGTGACACTGTAGAGTATGGCTGTGTAAAATATTTTGCTTTGAATTGTTTGAATGCAAAACTTCATAAAACTCCTAATTTCAAAATTAAATTTATTCGAGTGCAAAATAGCCTCCTTTTTTTTTTGAGATGGAGATGGCGTATTCCAAAGTTCACACAGTTTTCAGCTCTTTTTCTTAAGTTTTCGAAGGCAACCCATTTCTCACTCGAAAGAACAGTTACAAACTAGAAGAAGAGAAACTTTGACAAATCAAAGCCCAAAGGTTTGAAACATGATGTGTTGCATACTCTTATGCTGGAATTCTAATCATATTTGACCAACAACAAAAGAGGAGTGCACTGAACCAACTGTGCTAGATTTTGCATGGTCTGAAGCAAAAAATATTTAGCAGTGTTGTAATAATCTAGTTTTTCCTCCTATTAAGGCAAAGGATAGATATCTAGATTTTGTAAACTAAGATTGATTAGAGATTCTCCTTCCCAATATAATTTTGGGCAAATTGTATTATTAAAATATTCTGAAGCCATTCTTTATAAAAGCATTTCTCCATTCAGAAAAGGACTGTGAAGTTTAAAATGTTGGGATACAATATAAATGTTAGTTTGGCATTTTGGAATTTAATCAGCTAGCTGAGTTTTATGGGAAATTGTCAGCTTTGACTTGATGTACAGCTGTCCCCCTCCCTGCCCCTGTTATTCTTTTGTTCTATGTCAAGGTTTTATTTATTTGTCTTTCCTCAGGGTGAAGATGGGCGCCCAGGTCTGGAGGGAGATCGAGGGCCTGCTGTAAGTATCTCATTCAATCTTCTTTCCTCTGTTTAGTCTTAAGCATAAGCATTTTTGCATTTAAGCATTCTATTTTGTTTTTAGGGCCCTCCTGGAAACAGAGGGGAGAGAGGTGACAAAGTAAGTAAGAATGGGCGGGGCAGTTGGTAGGAGGAATAGAATCTTCTGCTCTGTCCTATTTTTAACATTGAAAAGTAAAATCATTTTATGAATATAGTTTAAGCTTTGGAATGAATGAAGAAAAGTAACTAAACGTCTGGCATTTCCTGTTGCCAAGCTCCTGTTGCTGCAAATCTGAATTCTGTCAAAACACAAAGAACCAGCCTATAAAATATGCGTAATTCCAGTGTCCCCTTTCCCTTACATTCCTTATCTAGTCCTCATAATAAGTTGGCTCTTTAAAAGCAAGCACCCAGGTCACAGTGAAATCAGATGAGTTTTCAAAATATCCCTACCCAAAGTCTAACTCTGTAGATTCCTGGAAGCAAGGGCTTACTATCTTATTTTCTGCTGTGAAGTGCCATGCATTATAATTATTAGCCTTAATATTAACCATCTATATATTTATAATCGAACTGATGTAAGAATGCTAGATCATTGACAATAATTCATTTATAATTATCCTTTTTCTTTTTCTCTTAGGGCGACATTGGACTTATGGGGCTGAAAGGAGACAAAGTAAGTATCCCAGTTTTGGAAAGATTAAGTTGCATTAGCTGGTTATACCTAGGTAGTTGCAAAACAAACTTGCTTGGCAAGCCTTAGAAAATACATGAATGAACGAATAAACTCTTCAAAGCAAGCCAGCATCTATACCAGCCTACTGACAAAGTTATAGCTATATATATATATATATATATCCAAGTCTTGGCGTATTGGTTGATGGAGTATATATATACCTGGTACACATTATCCTAACCTTGAAAAAGAAGATTTAAGAAATCTCCCAAGTTCCTTCTTTTACCAAATTGCATTATTTGAAGGAAGAAGGCATTCAAACTCAATCATGCACAGATTTTGCAGGCAAAAGGTGCCAGGTTGAGTCCTGGGTCTCTCCAGGTAGGACCAGCAGAAATTATGATATGAATCCCTAATCATTTCTTAGCTGTGAGATAATTGATTACTTTTCTCAGAATTGGTTTATGGGTTGGTTTTTCCCATGTTTCAAATCAAACATTTTATTATGGAACAGTTGATGTTTGCATTACAGAAAAATTGTATTAGTTCAGAGCAGAAATGGAAACTGAACAATTGGTGTATTCAGATCCTTCTTGATTGTTATATTTTCTCAATCATAGGGAGATACTGTCATTGTGGAAGGCCCAGCAGGTCTCCGAGGGAACAAAGGAGAACCAGTAAGTAATATGACACACAAAAACTCTTAATTTCTGTTGTAGTTAAATTGCATTGCTCTTTTTTTTTTTAAATTCTCTTTTTATATACTTCTTAAAAATCGATCCAGTTGCTCTTTCATAATAGCGCTTCCACTTTGTTTATAATTCTCTTGCCAATGATCTCTTTTTCCTTCCATTCAATTGTGTCTGATTCTGCCTGGACAAGTCCTTGCAGTTTTATTGGCAAGCTTTTCCTAACGTGCTTTGCCATTGCTTTTTTTTTTTTTTGAGGACTGAAAGAAAGTTGTGGTAGCTTCATCACTTGAGACTTTTAAGAAGAGATTGGACTTTCATTTGGCAGAAATGCTTGAGTGGGGTAGGGGGGTTGGACTAGGTGACCTATAAGGTCCCTTCCAACTCTGTTAATCTGTTAAAGTGGCCCAAGACTACCTATCTGGCTCTGTGCTCAAGGCAGGATTACAACTCACTGTCTCCCAGTGTTTATCCTGGAGCCTTAACCACTTGCAGGTACTTGCAGGACCACCTTCTGCCTTCATCCCACCGCCCTGTGCGCTCACATAGGGCTGCCCTCCTCAGGGTACCA
>JANHFM010001705.1:106194-119382 GCA_032468115.1 Grayia smithii | reverse complement strand
CAGAGGTGGGTTTCAGCAGGTTCTGACCAGTTCTGGAGAACCGGTAGCGGAAATTTTGAGTAGTTCGGAGAACCGGTCGTAAAAATTCCGACTAGCCCCGCCCCCATCTATTCTCTGGCTCCCGAGTCCCAGCTGATTAGGAGGAAATGGGGATTTTGCAGTAACCTTTCCCTGGAGTGGGGAGGGAATGGAGATTTTACAGTATCTTTCCTCTGCCATGCCCACCAAGCCACGTCACGCCCACCAAGCCACACCCACCAAGCCATGCCATGCCATGCCCACCAAGCCACGCTCACAGAACTGGTAGTAGAAATTTTTGAAACCCACCACTGTAGAGGGGGTGTCTGGCCCTATGAAATGACTCCACTTTGAGGGTCCTATGTGATGACATGATAGATGTGCTTGGTTTCCTCTTATAGGGTGAAAGAGGCCCTGCAGGTGAGAGAGTTGTAGGAGCTCCAGGACCACCAGGCATGACTGGAGAAAGGGGAGAACAGGTTTGTAAATACATTGTGAACTATATTTACCAGAATGCTTTTGCCCTCCCTCCATCCCTCTTTCGGAAATTAAGGGGGGTATGAGCAAACTCTATATCAACAGCTACTTGGATATACTTGAATATATTTCCAAATATGTCCTGGCCATGCTGTAGTTTGACTGTTCCAAATAGATTGACCAGAAACTCATAGGTTCACATATTCATTGATGGCCATTCAGTTTGACAGAACATTTATTATGGTTGGGCATATTATTTAAACCTATTGTGATCTGTGTAATAATCCATGGCTTAGCCTTTTGTGTCAATCGGAATGATGCCAAGCTCATTTGCTTTTGTTGTTATCCAATTTTACTTATAAGCCATATACATTTTTTTTTAAATAAATGAAAACGTGCATCTCAGATATTCTTCTAAATGAGCATATTTTTCAGCTCCAAATGCTTTGATTTAATAACTTTGGTTGTTTGTTTGCATGTTGACAGGGAAATCCAGGACTTGATGGCTTAAGAGGAGAAAAAGGAGTGGCTGGCATGACGGTGAGAGAAAAGGCATTTCCAATACATTGGCCTGAGGACATTGGTTTATTGCTTTTTCCAGCTTTCTACCAGTGAATGAAACTGAAGCCGAATAACATTCTGAATCAGAATCCTGAGACAGGATTGGGATTTGTGTATTCCTAAATTCATTTTAGCTGGCTGCAGCAGCAGTTTTTTTTTCTTTATTAAAAATTACATTTAATTAAGCACTCTACTTGATCGCTCACATTCCAGACTTTTATAAATCTCTCTTTTGTATTTTGCTTTGACCTGGATGCTGCTTTGGAAGGTTTTGATGAAGAAAATGGAAAGGATTATTTCCCACACTTATGGGAGGCCTAGACATAGTGCTGGCTTGGGAGCAGACCTTATCCTTTGAAATACCCTTCCCCTTGAGATTCAGCAGACCCCTACCCTCCTCTCCTTCTGGAAAGTGTCAAACAGCTGGTTCTTCCCACAAGCTTTGTGGTACAGTGAGGCTGGAGCTTAGTAAAGTTGTATATTAAGGGGGGGGGGAGGGAATATTGTTTAGGGCAGAGATGTCAAATTCGATTTCATTGAGGGCTGCATCAGGGTTGCATTTGAACTCGGTGTGCTGGGAGGGGGGGTGGCTGGGGACGTGGCCAGCTCAACATCATTCAAGGCTCTGTTTTTGTCCATGACAGCCTCCTGCAGCCCTCTGCCAGCAAAAATGGAGCGCAGGGAAGCCACATGCTGTCACGGTCAAAAACAGAGCCAGGCAGGTCATGTGTGGCCTCCCTGAGCTCCATTTCTGTTGGCAGTGGGCTACAGGAGGCCATCGCGGCTGAAAACGGGGCCCGGGAGGGCCACATGCAGCTTTCGTGAGCTCCATTTTTGCTGGCAGAGGCACCATGGACTGGTCCTTAGCTTTTTCCAGGGCAGGCCTGCACGTCACATCTAAGGACCCCGTGGGCCAGATCCAGTCCCCGGGCCTTGAGTTTGACATCCCTGGTTTAGGGGGACAGTGGGGTTTTTTATTATTTTTGAATGGTTTTTTGAAGTTTTATTGCTATTTCTAAGCTGTCTGGGTAATGGTGCGTAATATATATATAGTAGATACATAGTCATAAAATAATATTAGACTATAAGTCTAATAAATAAATACAATATTATTTATAATTAACTGCTGAGATCCATTTGGATTGTGGGTGGGATATCTATGCACTCAATAAATAAACGGTTGAATTAATTCAGTATTATTTGCTTTGTGCTTTTTTGCAGGAAGAAGAAGTCCGACAATTTGTCAGGCAAGAGATGAGTCAACATTGTGGTAAGGCCTCCCCTAAGGCTAATTGGACCCTTCAACCCTGCCATTTTCCTTCTAGACTCTTCATATCCATATTCTTATTTTCTTGTAAACAATTCAATTCATAGCTGCCCTGGATGGTGCTGAAGCATGGTTATTAAATGGGACAGCTATAAAGTGGTGTTTTTCATATGCTCTGTTTAGGAGTATGCTGTTTGATCCAAATCACGCAGTAGGTTAGAAATCTGGGATTAGGATCTATTACATGTTTTTTTAACTGGATGTGTGCTTACTGGGGGAAATTGCAGATATATTTGCAGCAGTGGGGAGGATTTTGGATGTTACACTGTTTACTCCAGAGCTTTTCAAAGTCCTGTCCCATAGATAGATATTTTTGAGGGGAAAAAATCTGCTACTTCTACATTGTTTGTTATACAAGAGGCAGCTAGAGACAATTTCCGTAGGGAAAATAGTTTGGGAAGTCAAACATGAAGTTTTTTTTCGCAGGACAAACGATGTTTGTAAAGAAAAATCCTCAAACTGTAACTTGTAAGAAAGTACTGTTGGGGCTGATACTTGTGTGAACTTTATTCAGGAACTAACATAGTGATAGGAAAATCTAGGTTACTAAAATCTATCTATAGCTAAGTTCTTTTTGTGTGCCCCAACCATTATGGAGAAAGAACAAATTATTGAGAACCTGAACTGCACAAATTAAAGTCAAAAGAAACCACAACATGAACTGAAAAACTACTGAAAGCCCTAATTGCATCAGTCTATGTTTCTTAACTTCAGCAACTTTAAGATGTGTGGACTTCAACTCCCAGAATTCCTCAGCCAACATGAAGTTGAAGTCCACACATCTTAAAGTTGCTAGCATTGAGAAACATTGATCTAAGCAATAGGATGCAAGTTAGACCTGAAAGAAGATAACAGGACATCTATCATCCTGGTTAAATATAGTTGGGGCATTAAAATTGCAGCAAAACTCCAGCTTCCCTGAAATTCCTCTGAAAAAAATAATGAACCTTATT
The DNA here is from genome assembly GCA_032468115.1 of Grayia smithii. Classification (NCBI taxonomy): domain Eukaryota; kingdom Metazoa; phylum Chordata; class Lepidosauria; order Squamata; family Grayiidae; genus Grayia; species Grayia smithii. Next base: position 116,046 of record JANHFM010001705.1, on the reverse strand, counting down.
CCCCACCTAAAATTGTATTTCTATTTTAAAACTGCCGGACAGTCTTATCACTGGATTGTTTCTCTGTTTTTCATTACAGCTTGTGGAAGCCAGTTCTCTGTTTCTGAACGACGTAAGTATTTTCTAATTGTCTTCCTTTCTGTAGTACTTGCAATCTGAGACATTAATAAAGATGTATTCAATATATCACTCCTAAATATACCAGATATGTAAAACATTTCAGGAATACAGATTCAACAGAATGAGACGAGGAAGTATTCTCTGGATGGATGGCTTCCTTTCTCTATCATAGCTATGCTATTGAGTCCTGGCATCCAACCCATGCTGATTTCTTTCTTTCATTTGAGAAAATCATATTTGTCTAGAAAAATGTTCCATCCTGTCTTTCATATTTACTATTTATTTGTTTGTTTAGCTGTTTTAAAGCTCTCATTCAGCGTGGCCACAATATTATGAAGCTGTCAGGCAAACTGATTTTAGAAAGAGGAACTAGAAACTGAATTATATGTTTTCAAGATTAAAATAGATGTTTGAGAGACCCTGCTCTCTACCACACATCTGAAAAGTATTATGATTATTGTGCAGAGTGAAATAGAAGAGTAGGAATGTCACTTTGCCCTGCCCTCTAACCTATCATGGCATTCCTGCATGTAAAAGACACGAATGGTAGTAGTAATTAAGAGGAAGTTACAACTGAAAGAAGGTTAAGTAACCATCCTACTCTTGCTACTTTTTTGCTTCGGGTTTCAGATCTTCTTGCTAATTTTGCTTTTTCAGTGCTCCACAAAGATTCATATTTCCATTTCCAAGTCTTTTACTTTACTTAGTTTGGTAACAAAAGAATTGAAATTTGTAATTTTGTAGTTTGAAATACAACATTACATGTGATGAATTACAGTAATTATCAGACTAGAAAAATTGGCAACCAATCTCTGGGGGAAGGAAGGAAGGAAGGAAGGAAGGAAGGAAGGAAGGAAGGAAGGAAGGAAGGAAGGAAGGAAGGAAGGAAGGAAGGGCATAAGAAATGCATGCAGGAAGCAGAAGAAAAAATAACTGTAGACGTTCAGCTCTCTAACAGCACAGATGGCTTAGAAAGCAGAGGGAGCCTATCTATTGTATAGGAAGATGTGAACTGTTTACAAATATGTAGCACCTATGATTATGCATGAAATCAGTATTCTTTCAATCAGTAATGACAACAGATGCAAACCTTGGAGAATAAATGTGTTGTGCTTATTTGTTTCACTAACTTTAAAATATTCCAATCATACTAACCAAGAGACCTGCATTGTGTATTAGTGTAGTGTTTTTAGCCACTCAAATTTGCCTGTATCCAAGATTTTTCCATTCAAAGACAGATAGTTTAAAATTCATCCATAAAGACTGTTCTGATATCCAGGATATGTTTTTTGTATTACTGATTACATCAGCTTTATTTGAGAATTCTCTCCTCTCTACATACATAATTATTACTCACTAACTTTTATAGAAAAGTTCAAAAGGAGATGTGTTTTCTGGAGGTTCTTGAACTTTGGCTGGAAGCTTCTTCTCTTGAGGTCAAATATGTGCCAATTATTTTTATGGCAGTTATGGCAGTTTTATGACAGGTTTGCATTGTGGCTTCTTCTCAGGTAATCTTCCCAATGATCCATCCACCCACCCATACCAATCTGTTAAAGGTCAAATAATCCCTGTGCTTAAACTGTCCCATGCTGAGGAAGAGGAAGGTGAGTCTTGCTTTTCAATATTCTTTCCCTTTTTTTTCTTGCACACATTGTAGGCATCTTGATGTTATTATGTATGAAATGTTTGCTGTCACACTTTCCTTGCAAGAATTAAGTATTTTCACCTTTTCTTTCAATCCACTCTGGAATTCCAAAATAGGGTGTACTTTGCAAGCCAGGCATTATCGATTTGACAATCTATTATTCTATTGAAACAAGAGGCAGGGTATGATTAGCTTTGTTTTACTTGGAACAAAATGAGGACTCAGATTGTTGGTGACACAATGCTGGCTCTGTAAATCGCTTAGAGAGTGCTATAAAGCACTATGAAGCATTGTATAAGTCTACGTGCTATTGCAATAATAGCTAATGAAAAGGAAGGGGGATTGCATATACTACTCTATAGATAAAAGCCAGGGGAAACAAAAATAAGTAGCGGTAATGTAATATTGCTCAATTCATTTCTTTAGTAAGGAGTAATTTAGTAATGCAACAGATAAAATAATAACAAATAATATGTCAAATACAATAATATAAAATCAAAAAGAAATATAAAAATTCAGAAAAAATAGCCACATTGTATTTGACATATTATTTGTTATAGTTTATCTGTTGCATTACTAAATTACTCATTACTAAAGAAATGATGTGAGCAATATGTCTTTTTATGCCCACATAACACCTTTGCTCTGTGAGCTGCAGTAGTTAACCAGTAGGCTTCCAGATACAATTCCAGGTGCTGGTTATCACCTACAAAGCCTTCATGGCACAGTGTCAGATCTTTTAAAAGACCATATGGTTTCCTAGTTTCTGCCTGGCCCATATGATCAAGCAGAATTAGCATGCTCCATGTCTCTTCCGTTATGTAATATCATTAGATGAGACCCATGGAACATGTCTTCTCTGTTGCAGCACCAGCCCTCTGGAAAATCATCCCTGCTGAGATTTGTTTAGCCTCCATTGTGATTGTATTTAAATAGCAGTGAAAATCTGGCTCTTTTCCCAGATCTTGTGTTATAGTATTTAACAAGCACTTTAGACTGGAGGGAAATTATTCCCCATAGCAATTGCTGTACTTTAAAAAATGTTGTTTTCCTTTTGTATTTTAATCTGTAAACCCATTTTGGAATTGGGTGGCCTACAAATTTAAAACCTTCATAAATAAATCAATTATCTTTTCTAGGAATACAGTTGTGAGTGTGCCCTACCTTAGGGACTCAATATATTTGTTGTTCCTTCTTTCCCATCAAGTCTTTCTTACCTGAGATTGTTTGAATCAGCCATTTCTGTTTTGTAGGGAGCCAGGAACGAAACATATTGAAAGCAAGTAGGCCTGAGTATGAGTATATCTACACAGAGGAAGACTATGAAGAGGGCCTGGTAGCGGACGGGACTGAGACCCCTATGTTGAGGGATGGTGAGTTACATCAGTCTCTGATGTGTGTTTGAAGGATTGGCGCATGCTAATCCTAATAAAAGGTTGGAATCTTTTTTAAACTTGTGGAAGTGATTAATAAGAGTGCAATCATTTGTAGACTACTTGGTAACCTCTATGAAGTAATGGCTTTAAATCTACCCTACCTTGTTGGCCTTAGTTGAATTTGAAAAAGATAAGCAGATTAAATCTGGGACACATCAAACAGGGTATCAAACTCGATCGCTTCGCAGGCAGGATCATGACATATCATGATGTTTTTTGCCTTTGCGGAGCCAGAGTGGGCCTGGCCTTTGCGAGGTGTATCCAGCCCACAGACTTCCAGTTTGACAGGCCTGCTTTAGGCATTCTGGTTTAGATTCAAAAAGTTTAAAACAGAATCCCATGAATGGGCAATGAAAAACCATGTCCATGTTGTTACAAAGAAAATTAAATGGATGCTTCCATGTGGTTAAAAGGAGTGATAGTCAATCAGGGTTTTTACACAAAGGATAATTTTATTATAAGCTATTCTTTTTACATCTTATGTAATTATTTTACAATATTTTTAGATTATCTCAATTGCAAAACTAGGAGTGGTTTTCAACAAAAGCAGGAAAACAAAATAACAAGAATATTTCTTTTTTTAAAAAAAAATGTAAACATAAATAGTAAAACGAACCCTAACCCTAACCCTTCAGTCATTTAGAACCAAAGACATAACAGATGATGAATGCATTTTCTGCATTACAATACTGTATGCAAGTTGGGAGGGCCCCTTGCTTATCTCTGGGGAAAGCCTGGAGCCAATAATGAGAAGGGCTATTATTTAACCCAAGTCCTATACACACTAGCTGGCAATCTTGGATTTTTTTTTAAAGTAATAACAAGCTGATGGTGGTCTACTTACTAGGATCTTTAATTCTGAACTAGTGCCATTACCCGCAATTCCCCATTACCAGTAAATTTATTAAACCGTATAGTTTCTCTCTTGAGGCGGAAAACGTAGATAATATGTGAAGACAGTCCTAAACTGGAATGGCTATAGTTTATTAACTTTAGACTTCTACTGCTCAGCATTGGTCTTTAGGCTGAAATAGCTGGTGTACACAAAGGTATAACTGGGTGTAACTACCAGCACTGTTTTCTTTCCAGCCTATTCTTGTAATATCTGACAGTACAAATATATCTTTAGAGAGAATGGACCACATTTCTGTTGAATTGCAGCTAAGCGTAATGCCTAAAGTAGCATTGTTGCATCTTAGATAAACTAATGCCTTGGCCTGTTGCATCCTGACTGCTTTTCTTTTTCCCAGCTGACCTGTGCACCTTGAGTCTGGAAGAAGGACAGTGCAGCCAATTGACCGTAAAATGGTACTATAACCAAAGAGCATTGGAATGTCGGCCCTTTATCTACACTGGCTGTGGAGGAAATTCCAACCGCTTCAGCTCCAAAGAGGACTGTGAGCTTTACTGCATGCCCCGGACAGATACAGGTAGGACTTGACAAAGCATCCCACGAAGTGCCTTCACCTTCACACCTTTAATAGTTCTACAATATTGTAGTTTTCCATGATATTTCACCATCTCTCTCTCTTTCTTTCTTTTGGCAGATAATAGCACAATGGATAGAAACAAAACGGTATAAATGGTGAAATGAGTTTGGAGAACTAATGTACTGAAGAAGAGTTGCAGCCGTTTGGACTCTCTGCCATTCTTACCATGCATAAGGCCTTAGGTATACACCTGGCAGTAACCTGTGACCTGAGAATCACCTTGCTGCCATTTGTACTGCCTGCAACACAGTTGCTTGTGGGTGCATATGTCCATAGGAATGTGTGTGTGTGTGTGTGTAGGCGTAAATTGTTTGTGTGTGGGCTGCTTCAGCTGGAGCAGAGAAATGGTGCTATCCTTTTTTTTTTTTTAACAGTAGTCTTGTTGCTCTTGATTTATTATTTTTTTAAATTAAGGTACTATTTTTAATCAAATGGGAAATATATGCATACCATCTATTATGTATAATGTAAAGAAAAGACATATTTTTTAATTAGAGTTCTTTAACTTATTTGATACTGGTTAACTAATGACGCGTGGAATGTATTGTGGCCTGACCAAATTCCGATTCTGCCTGTAACTTACAGGGTTATAGATCTATATATTATTCCTCTAGGAGTAGATTAATAAGAAGCAACTAGACAGTATCATCCAGACTAAAATGTCTTTCTAGTCATAAAGATACAAAAGTCTCCCGATTCACAGGTAGTGCTAGAGTTCTTTCCATAAATTGATTTCATTATGAGCAGAAATTATTAAGGAGCACTCCCCTAAACTGGTTTCTTTTCCCCAATAACTTATGATTTTTTATTGTTAACAAATAAAGTTTAGGGAATACCAGGCTTTTTCTGAGCCTGAGATGCCAAAAATAAAATTGTCACAGAATGGAATATCTTTTCCCCAAAGCATTTCCTTTTCCCTGCCATCAGTTTTCCAGGGCCTTTAGAGTAAAAGAATCCCTTAATCTTTCAACTCTTGAACAAAATAATGTCTGCCGGTTGGATTTAGTTCTGAATTGCTTTGTGCCCAAACTCCATGGATTAAAATGGTGGCAAGGCTGGCAAAATGCAAAGTTGCAAAGATTCATATATCACAATATTGTGAAAAATAACTGAAAAAATAAATTTGAATATTGAAAAAAATTCATTGTCCTAACCCTAACCCTAACCCTAACCCTAACCAGGAGCAATAAATGTTCAACTATATGACTAAGAATTGTTTCATCCTGTGAATGTGCCTAATATTTTACTAAATTAATTGAAACTAAGGTAGACCATTGACAAAGAATGCCATATGCTTTGGATATTATTTTTCATGTCTTTTGAAATACCTGGAGCTCTAGGACAACTAGAGCTATTCAGTATATGGCTGCATTATATAATTATAAAAGAACATTATTGTTTTCCATTTTTTTCTTTACAATTGAACTTTACTTTGAATTGCCACTCTCTAAAGGTAGTCCTTGACTTACGACCACAATTGAAGCCAACATTTCTGTTAAGTGAGACATCTATGAAGTGAATTTTGTCTCATTTTACAACTTCTCTTGCCACAGTTGTTAATTGAATCTGACTTCCCCATTGACTTGTTTGACAGAAGGCCACAAAAGGGGATCACATGATCTCAGGGCACTGTGGCCATCATAAATATGAGGCAGTTGCCAAGCGTCTGAATTTTGATCATGCGACCATGTGGATGCCGCAATGGTTGTAACTGTGAAAAATAGTCATGTTTTTCCAGTGCCGTTGTAAATTTGAACTATAACTAAACAAACTGTTGTAAGTTGAGGACTGCCTGTAGTCTATTGCTTCTTTTCTCTCTTTTCAGGGCCACTTCTAGACATTTTGGTGCCCTAAGCAAAGTTCTATTCTGGCGCCCCCTATAGTCTGGATCATCTTCTGGTTGTTAGGAATTTCACAAAGGCACCCTCTCGCTTCTATCTTTCTTTAGTTTTTCGAGCCCCTTATGATTTTCAGCCCGACAATTTTTTTCTTTCCTTAGGCATTGCCATCTTATTTACACTGCAGAAATATATTTAATCCTCAAGCAAACACAGTGGCTCACAACGTGAGCAGTTGCCACTTTTAAACCTTATTTGTTTTTTTAGATGTCTTTTCAGTTTTAGTACCTCCTAAAATTTGATGCCTCTAGGACAATACCTACTCAGCCTTAACCTAGAGCCACTCTTCCTCCTTCGGAAAGGCATGAATGTGTGGATTTTACCTTGAGATGGCAAAGAGTGTTTCTACAGATTTCTGCATAGAAAACTGTTGTTTCAGAAATGTTCTGTAGAACCTCATCCATCATCCTGAATGTCATCAGGATCGTAACAGAAGGATAATTCATTTAGCCTCTTGCAAAACTGGCGTCTCACCTGTGGTACCTTAAAGATTAAACATCAATTATCTACTCATTCACATTGTTAAAGTGCAGCAATTCTATGCCAAGTGTAGATTGATAAATCCAGATAAACTACAATAAACTAACATGGGTCATGTCTATTTTCTTCTCACCAATATTCTTAAGAAAGCAAAAAATGTTGGCCAGAGAGCAACCTTGCTGTACGTATATATGGTGCTATAGCTATTTATCACTGTTGTACTTTCAAAATATTGAATGTACATATCACTGCAGAATTTTTCTCTGCTCTATGTAAGATTCCTCTATTAATGATATTACAGTGCAAAAATCTGAATGTGCTAATCAAATAAAAGTATACAGTACCTCATTCTTTCAAGTGTGTTTACTGACTTTGTTAGGCCCATCACAGATATTTTCCCCTACCTCTCAGCCCACACCTCAGACTGCAGCATTTGATCTGTAGCCTTTGGCCTGAAGAAGCTGTAGAATGCTTTTTCTGTGGTCCCATCAGTGGTGGGTTGCTCCTGGTTCTGTCCGGTTCTTAGAACTGGTAGTAAAACTGGCTGGAGGCTCTGCTCACCTGCCCCGATGTCATCATGGAGCGATCTGCGCATGCGCAGAAGTGCGCACATGTGCGCGCTCCCATTGCGAACCGGTAGTAAAGGTAAGTGGAACCCATCCCTGGGTCACATCCATATTTCCCAATACTGAAAGTGGGTACACTTTAGTGGAATAGTTAGGGGACGGTTTTACTAACATCAGTGCAATAGCTGGAGTTTGATAGCTATAAAATCAATATTTCTACATTCATTACATTTGAAACTTTAGGTGACCTTTACAGTTGTCCTTTATTCTTTTATTTTTGTTTTTAATTTTAAGATTTTAAAAAAAGTACCAGAATACAAAAGATAACCAGTACAAAAGGGCTGTGCAATACTAAAAACAATAGTTTTAGTCCTCAAGTTGTCAGACTGGGGAAGACTGCAGTATATAACAAATTTGATTCACTGCCTCCTGTTGGGTGGAGAATCAGGCTTCCACCCTTACTGATTAGATTCAGGAATTTCAGGTGAAAACAGACTATATCAGAAAAGCAACTTTAAAAGTATCATCAATCCAATTGCATTGTAATGGGAATTGGATTTAATTCTTTCCCTTGAGCAACTGGTCAGGCTCTCTAAGATACTCTGCTGCAGAAACACCACTATATATGCTCTTGCAAAGAAGAATTGTCACCTCCTTTTACTGAACCCTGATTCCAATGTTTTAAGTACTTTGAGATAACAGTGGCTGGCAGTTTGGTGCAAAGTACATAGAGCATTTACATTGTGTGCTTAAAGGACACGGTAAGAAAAGGCTCTCCTTATAGCCACTGGGATTCCTCACAGGGTTGACCATGTTCTTTGAGGACAACTTACGCTATGGTAGGTGTCTTTCTCTTGGGGTATATTCCTCTTAATGTCAAACAGCAGTGGTGGAGGGAGTGTTTGCAAGGGTTGCCAATCAGTTACTTCACTTTCCACAAGAACAATTGGCAGCCACAAGGAATTATCATTACCATGTCATTTAATACTAATAAAACAGTAACAAAATAATACATGTTGAACCTATCAATTAGTGAATGCATAATAATTATTCAGAAAGCAAATGCTGAAATATGTTTTGTATGATACAGGCAATTGTGCTGGCTAGATGAGCATTTTCACAGCATACTAACCATATGTTTTCAGCAGTTGTACCGGTACTGAGAATTTATTCAGCTAGTTTAGAAAAAAAATATGGAGTGCATCTTTTAATTCCTTCAACTGACAATATCCTTTTGTCTGATTTGAGAAAAAGGAACTGCAGCAATTCTTTTAAGTTTGCCCTTAAGCTTAGCAGAAGCAGCAAAACATCTTAATGAATATGCTAAACATAAGGAGGTTTGGTGTAACACAGGATTGTCTGACCTGAGGTCCATGGGCCATATGCTGCCCTGGATGGGTAATGTGTCCCAAGATTGTAAACATTATGTGATTTTTGGCAATAGTTACTATATTACACATTTTTAATACGGCCCAAGAGTATTCCTCTTCACTCAAGGCAGCCTGGGCAAGACAAAAGGTTGAAAATGATGATGTAGTGATTAAGACAACAGGCTAGAAACCAGGAGATTTGAGTTCTAATCCCACTTTAAGCACAAAGTCAGTTAGGTGACTTTGGGCCAGTCACTCTAGGAAGCAGGCAATGGCAAACTACATCCAAAATCTTGCCAAGAAAACTACAAGGACTACACCAGGTAGTGACCAGGCATCAACAATGACTCAAAAATCACACACACACAAGCACCAGTAAAACCTATCAGTACTTATCTCAGTAAATATGTTTCTGATGCTGTCAAGCAAAACAGAAAATACACAGAATTTAACTGAGGACAGAACTCCAATAGAAGAGAATAGCTCAGGTTAGAACTGTGGAATCTTTGGTGTTCCCTGAGCTTGGTAGTTTGCTTGCAAACATTTCATTGCCTGGCTAGGTAAAATTATCAGTACTAGCGAGTGTGAACTTTTCTCCCTGTTTATATATAGTACCTTGTCCTGCCAGTGATGGTAGGCGTGTCATTTTCTTGTAGTTTCCCTGGTTAGGTTATTGTTTTCTGCTTGATTATTTGTCTGATGTTAATTCCTGTTTATCTGGGTATAGGTCACTGGAGAATGTGTTATGGTCTTTTTGTTTCCTTCTTCTTTTAGAATAGAATAGAATTCTTTATTGGCCAAGTGTGATTGGACACACAAGGAATTTGTCTTGGTGCATACGCTC
>JANHFM010001705.1:89551-106094 GCA_032468115.1 Grayia smithii | reverse complement strand
CAAACTCTTTATTTTAACTGGAAAAGTTGGGGGTCGTCTTATACGCCCAGTCATCTTATATGCCGGAATATACGGTAGTTAAAATTTAAGTCATAATGAATGGAAGGAATATCACAATAAGAAAAGGAACTATTAACACAGACTGTTGTTAAATCAGATAATTCGTTTATCATGAAAGTGATGGGCATCTATTTGGACAATTTTAAACAAATTAACATGGAGAAGAATGTTAATAGCTGCTGTTTATAATTGCTATACTGTATAGATAATTCTCAACTTATGACCACAATTGAGCCCAAAATTTCTGTTAGTAAGCAACACCAGTGAATTTTGTGAATCACTGAAGTTGTTATAATAACAAGGTTCTCAAGTAAATCTGGTATCCCCCATTGACTTTGCTTATCAGAACTTCACAAAAAGGGATCTCGTGAACCTGGTACACTGCAAGCATCATAAATACATGCCAGTTACTAAGCATCCAAATTTAATCTTATGACCATGGAGGTGCTACAAGTTCATAAAGTGTGAAAAATAGTTCTAAGTCTCTTTTTTCAGTGCTATTGTAACTTTGGTCATTAAATGAATGATTGTAAGTCAAGGATTATCTGTATGCTACCTCCAAAATCAGGGGCTACATGCTCTTAAATAATATAACCCTGGGTTATATTGTTTAAGAACATGTAGACCCTATCTTAGAGGGAGCATACAGGTAATCCTTGATTTACAACCATTCATTTAGTGACCATTCAAAGTTATGTGGTATCCCCGGGACAGCATCGTTGTATTGATGGCTTCTTTTGAGATCTCCAGGATTCTTGTAGAATGCAGTGCTGAGCTAGATAACTCTTGGTTCCATTCCAGCACAATTTTATGGGTTTTTTAAAACCAACCTTGTCCCTGTCATGTGAAACTTCTCTGTATCTTATTTTTTTTTCCTTTCCCTACTTTTTCATCCTCAAATGCACATACTTCATTCTCAGAATCCTTGTTTTATATCGAGAAACATGAGTGGCGTATCAAGATGCTAAAGAAGTGACCAATGAAAGTAGCAGCTGCGGCTGACTGGAAACTCTATGTTTCTTATATGGTAGTAAAGAATGTGTCTCCCTAGCTTTTAATTTCTCATTGTAGCACTGAATATCCTTTTAATAATAAAAGATCTTTATGTTTGCGAGTTGCATTGTTCCTTCTTTATGTATTTTTTGCATTGTATATGAAGTTGAGAAATACGGAATGATACCGTATGACCAATCACAATTGGTCCCGCTTAATTGCAAGGCTAAGCTAATATTTTGTGACATTTCAGTTCCATTTGCACTTGAAAAGGTTAATAATTGCTTAGAATGACTGCATTTCTTCCTCTGTTAATCATTGCAACTTTTGTTAAGTTTCTTTCAGGAATGTTAATTTTTATTAAGGGGCAAATGAACTTGGACTTTCCCCATTGAAATTTTGCCCATGTGAAAACCTTGATCATTAATTAAATTGACTATCTTACATTACAGGGGGAGGTTCCAATCCATTCCAACACTTGGAAAAAAGTGCTGTGCTGCAAGAAGTAAGTTCCCAAATAATGCCTATCTTTTCTTCTAACATGAAAGCCCCTGAATATGTCCCAAAATTCTTATGTCTACATTTCTCTGTCCTAGGCCCGAGTATTCAATGAGACACCTATAAATCCTCGGAAATGTGCTCATATCCTCACAAAGATTTTGTATCTCATAAACCAGGTAAAAGGGAGATTTTATTTACAAGGGCTTTATTATACTGATTAAACAATCCTGCTCTGCTTGCCAACATTAAAGCTAAATTGCTAGAATTCCTTCAGTTATTTTTTCAATAATAAAGGAGCTAGCAGTTGCATCAAAGAGCTCCTGTATGGCCTGAGGCAACATGAAAGGTGACTCATTGTGGTGAGATCATCGGCTCTCACTAACTTTGCCGCTCAGCTTGGTTAACTCTAGTTGTGAGCTTCTCTTGGCCACGTCTTCCACCTACTGGCACAAATACTAGCCAATGTGAGTTTTTCCTTCCATTCTAGGGAGAGCATCTTGGTGTGATGGAAGCCACCGAATCGTTCTTTGCAATGACCAAACTATTCCAGTCCAATGATGTAAGTCTTTCATTGTGCATTTTGGCATTTACTTAGGCTGGAAAGAGGATGTAGGGCCTCTGTTTGGAAGCTCCATTGTCATGGGTTCTCCTGGGGATAAAATTACACACATGTACAGGATAAACTTTTGATCCCAGTTATGATCGGTTTATTACTTAAATACTAATTAAGCACTTTCTTGGAAAACTAACTTGTAAGTATATTTGAAACTTATCCTAGTACATCTACAGTGTCTATACTTTTTATAGGTGATGCTTTACTCTTATCTCACAGTTAACTTATACCTATTAACAACAGTTTTTCCTTATTGCTCTATGCCTGTTGTTCTTATACTTCTTTCCATAAGCTTATGTTTTAGTTCTCTTTTTAGTTTTTAGATATCCTTGAACCTATGTTTCTATACATATTTTACTTTCCAATTTGACCTTTTGTGCTATAGAATCCCAGTTTTCCTTTGGAGATAACCCATCTCTTTTCTTTCCCCCTTGCGTAATCTTTCAGTTACAAGCCCTTCAAAAGGGACCAATGTTGCCCCCTCTGGCTTTGGTAGCTGCTGCCTCTAGTCTAGTCAGAGCTCTGCTGGGCCTCTGAAAGGGTGGCCTTGGTAGTTTTCTGAACTCAGGATTGTTGTTACTGTTGGGATGACAACTTTGGCATCTTGTTTTCATGATGGCTTGATGCCAGGCTCCATTTGCACGTATCATGTGTCTCGACAAAATATTCCTTACTTATTGCTTCCTAAACTGGCTTCTCAGTTTGATTTGTGTCACCCAGATGCTAAATATATAAGGATCTCATCTTTTCTTGCAATATTGACCACTTTATATGTCCTGTCAATATTTGTCCATTCTAAGTCTGTGGTTTGTTCTGTGTTAGCCAACTCTCCGCAGAATGTGTTACCTGACCATCAAAGAGATGTCTAGCATTTCAGAAGATGTCATTATAGTAACAAGCAGGTAATTTCCTTCTTGAATCAATTGAACTGTATAACATTTCAATCAAATAAGCTGGGGGGAGGAACAGCAGTACTAAAAAGAGATAATGAAACTGGAGTCATTAGCAAGTAAAAATAAATGGTAGCTTTAAAAGGCTATTGAAATGCTTATATAAAAAGCCCTCACCACTTAATTGGTTTGAATAATCCAAACACATATACTGCAAGATACGTTTTGATATGTGTTGCCCTCCTTCTCTCTCTCCTCTCTTCCCAAATGTTTTTGCTTTTTAATTATATGATTCATAATTAATAATTATAAGGAAGTAAGGTTAATAATACATTAACCACATTCAAAATATTAAAGTGATGCCTACCTATGTTAGTCAACAATAACTCTGAGTGTGTATGTGTGTTACATACATGTGTGGGTTGTTTCACTTGTCTTAGCATGTGCTGCACACCCAACTATTGGGATCTATAAAGCAGGGTTAATGATTTAGTGCAGTGGGTGAATCTGATCTCACTCTCCCAGTGTTTATACATTGAAATACTACATTGATAATATGCATTGTGTATGTCTATGTGATATACACAACATCTACAGTATGTATTGAAAGACATTATGTTCCAATTGAGATGCCCACGGATGCCAATTCTTGGCGTCTAACCCCTGATATAATAAATACATAATACTAACATCTCTATTGCATTTTTGTCCAGCTTAACAAAAGATATGACAGGAAAAGATGACAACTATAGAGGCCCTGCTGTGCGAGCGCTCTGCCAAATTACAGACGTATGTATGACACTTTTGCATCTTTTGCAACTCTTGACATTTTTTACAGCTTCCCATCATTATCTGCATCTTCCTTTGTTTTGTTCTTGGTGGGTTTTCCCTGTCTTTCTCCTGCATTGTTTGCTCCTTCACTATGATCTTTGTCCATTCTTGGAAGTCTCGGCAGATGTTCTTCTGTCTTTTCCAACCAGCCTCTATTGCTCTGTCTTCCCTGCAGACCACCATGCTGCAATCTATTGAGCGCTACATGAAGCAGGCGATCGTCGACAAGGTTCCCAGTGTGTCCAGCTCTGCCTTGGTGTCATCTTTGGTACGTAAGTGCTTGCAGAATTTAGGAAATGGGTGAGAAATTTTGAGTGCTCATTGTTCAACAGGACCCTTTTTTAAAAAGTGATGGAAAACTTCACCTGACCCAGGCATAGAAAGAATTGACAGAATAGCTCCTTGTCAATTCTGTGAGTAGTAGAATGGTGCAAGGCCATTCTTAATTAATGGAGCAATTTGCTTGTTTGGAAAAAAGCAAAGATGTGGGTTTTTGCTAAATTACAAACTCTCACTATTTTAGATCATGAATGAGAGAGAAAGAGAGAATAGAAAAATGATATGTAATGCAATTCCTGGGCCACAACGCTTCTAATCTTTTTTGGAGCCATTCTGTGCCAATTGCAATGTTTCTGTTTGACATTTGAAGCAACTTCTTGGTATGTTCTCTGGCTTTCTTCCTTTACAGCACCTTCTAAAGACAAGTTTTGATATAGTAAAACGTTGGGTGAATGAAGCTCAGGAGGCAGCATCTAGTGACAATATCATGGTCCAAGTAAGAGTTTTAAAGCTAATCTGGATTGTATAACATTGCGGCCTGATTAATGTATGTGTACAAATGTAGGAATGACATTGATGGGTTATCTTCCTTTGCTACCTTGTTCCAGTATCATGCTCTTGGCTTGCTGTATCACATTCGTAAGAATGATCGCTTGGCTGTCAACAAGATGCTAAACAAGTTCATGCGTCATGGGTTGAAGTCACCTTTTGCCTATTGCATGATGATTCGAGTCGCCAGTAAACTGCTTGAAGAAGAAGCTGGAGGGTAAGAAAAGGACATTTTTTCCATCTTCAAAATATATGTATGTAGGTCTATAGCATGGGTAGCAAACCTGTGACATCACGTTGCCATCACATGATGTTTTGTGATGTTTTTTCCCTTCACAGAGCTGGGGTGGGTATGGCCTGCATATGACACATGCAGCCTGTGGGCTGCCAGTTTTACATCCGTGGTCTATAGAGCCAGTTCAGCGTAAGTGATTAAAGGCACCAAGCTAGAAATTGGGAGACCATGAGTTCTAGTCCAATACATGTCCTCACCAACCACCACATGTCCTCACCAGCACATAGCCAAACCACACCCCACTAATACATGTCCAAACACTTATTCTGTACCATATTGTATTTTTTGGCCTTCAGTAAAGCCACAATTGCATAGTCCGCTGTCTCTGTTGATATGTCTATAAAATATTACAGACATATCAACAGAGATATTAGCAATCTGTTAATTTTCTTAAACTTGCTATTGAGCAAGATGAATTATTGACGATTTAGTAATACTTTATAATAGCAATAACACTTAAACTTATATACCGCTTCATAGTACTTTAACAGCCCTCTCTAAGTGGTTTACAGAGTCAGCATATTGCCCCCAACAGTCTGGGTCCTCATTTTACCCACCTCGGAAGGATGGGAGGCTGAGTCAACCTTGATCCGGTGAGATTTGAACTTCCGAACTGCAGCTAGCAGTCGGCTAAAGTAGTTTGCAGAGCTGCACTCGAACCACTGCACCTCCTCGGCTCTTATAATCTGCATTTGTCTGTTTAAATTTAAAGAGTGCTGGTGTTTACCATCTGATCAGCAATTTCAACCCAATACTTATAAACTGAACCAGTCATCGGTGTTTATATGAAGTGGGTGATAATGGATGTTTGAATCTAATATTTCTTTTTCTTCTTCTTTTTTTTTTTTGTTTGTTTCTTGTCCTAGCCGGGATAGTCCATTGTTTGATTTCATTGAAAACTGCTTACGGAACAAGCATGAAATGGTGGTCTATGAAGCAGCATCAGCCATTGTTAACCTGCCTGAATGCACAGCTAAGGAACTAGCACCTGCTGTGTCTGGTAATGACGACATTTTTAAAAAATGATTTCATGCTTAAGGTTTGCTGAGTTACTTGACATGTATTGGTTTGGTTTATTAATCCTAAATGAAGTTTTACTGGCTGCAAAATTAACTTTGTTGCTGTGTTTATGCAAGGTTCCTAACTCTTTCAGCCATGTTGCTTCATGTTTAGATGCTGGACTGTATTGCAGAGTAATATCAATATAGTGACAACTCATAGAGCACCTCATTGGTGCTCTATGGAAGAATATGTGTATCTGTGTAGTATACTTATCTCTGTCTAATGGTCTCAGTAAAAGGGCCTGATCTTGTAATTCAGTAAAAAAAAAATCCAGTTTTTCGAAAGAGGAAAGAAGCTTAATGAGGGAAACAAGGATACTACTTGTAATCCCCAATGGATAGTTTATAAATTATTAAAGTAAAACATTAATTTATGCCTTCTGTGGGGCCTTTTTTAATGATATAAGATGGTCTTTTCTGCATAATTTTCCCATTTCCCTGGTATCTTATATAATGAGGCTGCTAATGATGGATCTGAATCATCCTTTCATAAAACGGTGGGATTAATGTCTTATAAATATTACCTTTTCCAGTGTTGCAGTTGTTCTGTAGTTCACCCAAAGCAGCTCTTCGCTATGCAGCCGTCCGAACCCTCAACAAGGTAATATGGATCAAAGAAATTGAACCTGAAATCTAGAGCATAGCTGTTAATAATTGCTTTCTTGAAGAGTCAGTTTAGAATCCAAGCATCTCCACTCTGGCTGCTAGGTATTCTAAGTTCCTCATATGAGGCCCAACTTCTATCCTTGTGGCAATGTAGGTAGATCAGGAGGTCAATCCTTGCTTTGTGTTTACCTATGAAATTCTCTTCATGAGGGAAGCTTAATTTTCTTACAGTTTTCTATCTTTTTGAATACTTACAAATCTTATTTTTCCAAATAAAGACAGAATGGCTCCTGCATTTAAAAGAGAGAGAGGGAGGGAGGGAGGGAGGGAGAGATGTAAATTGTTTCATATCCCAGGATCAAACTTTGATTGAAGGTCCTGGTAAGTAAACTGCAATTTTACTAAAAGGAGAAGAATCTGGATTAGTGGAAATTGTGGTCTAAAAAGAATAGGATTGAAGGAATGAAGAGTGAATGAACCAGAAGCAAGCAAAAGGGTTGGGGAATGAGGAGCACATGGCTAGACACATTCCAGGCATAATAGATGTTTCTGGCTCATTCTCTCCAGATAATGCATTTAATTTGTGTACATTTAATTGTATATCAGTTTTGTCAAGGTCACCTGATTTGCATGAGGTGAATTCTACTTTGTTTTCCCTTTATTAGGTTGCCATGAAGCACCCATCTGCTGTGACTGCCTGTAACCTTGACTTGGAGAATCTCGTGACCGACTCCAATCGCAGTATTGCTACCTTGGCCATCACAACTCTACTGAAAACTGGCAGTGAGAGTAGCATTGACCGTCTCATGAAGCAGATCTCCTCATTCATGTCCGAAATCTCGGATGAGTTCAAGGCACGGAAAATTATTTGTGTTAGGCCTTCATCGTGTTTCTTGTTGTGGGGTGGAGTGGCTGATGGGGACAATTCTAGTTGTTCATGGTTCTTGTTTCATTCCCCAATTTCATCTAGGTTGTGGTGGTTCAGGCTATCAGTGCCCTCTGTCAAAAATATCCACGCAAGCATGCGGTCCTTATGAGTTTCCTCTTCACAATGCTACGTGAGGAGGTAAGCTTGACTGCTTGAGATATTGTCATCATACTTGACTCTTTGCTGTGCAGAAAAACAAGAGGTGTCCTTATTTGCTTGCTTTGAAATTTAAAAATAACTTGTAACAGAGCAGTTTTCAATTTCAAAAGGTTATAGCAAAAACAGAACCCACTATCCTTCAGTCAATATTCTTGGTGACTTTGACAAATCAAGGTATCTGCACCTTCAATACTGTAGAGTCAGGTAGGTGAGTAGACCAACCCTGCACCACCATATATTTCACAGGCAGATAGGCTGCTAGTGATCCTCTGATAAGTAATAATTGATGATCTCAGCCTGAACACACAAATGTTTAGGCATATGGGATTGTGCCTATAGCAGAAGTGTTAGCCCCATTTCCAGAATTTTCCTTTCCTCTCCTAAGAAATGGATAAGCATATCTCTACATGCTGAAGGCCAGTTCTCCAGACTGTAGAAAAAGAATGAATCAGTGCCTATTTAAAAAGACACGAAGCAGAGAGGAGTAAGAAATGGACAAAGATTGTTCCAAGAAAAATACAGTGATTAAACCTGAGTGAAAAATTAGCAACCAATATTTGGTAGGAACTTTAATTCTGTGTATTAACAGGCCAGTTTTCTGGAACTACACGGCATAGTTAGACTTTTACTTTTCACCATTCATTTGCCGACAAAAGAGTTCACATAGTGGAGATCTTTCTAGAAAAGTAGGACAGAAATGTAAATTCTTCCAAGGACAGAAATACAAATTGATCCACAATATCTTGGATAGTTTGTCAGATGTCTTCTATGTAATTCTTGCAGTCCCCTTTTACCATAAGATCAAGTCATAGGAAAAACATGAGTTCATACAGATTTTAGTCTGGGCTTGCCTAGACATGTCTTCTTTATAAAATAGTGAGCTAGCATGTGAGGAAGGAAAGCCTAATCTGTCATTCTGATCCATTCTCCTTACTACTTAGGGTGGCTTTGATTACAAACGAGCCATTGTTGAATGTATCATCAGTATCATAGAAGAAAATGCTGAAAGCAAGGAAACCGGCCTCTCCCACCTATGCGAGTTCATTGAGGATTGTGAATTCACTGTCCTGGCCACCCGAATTCTCCACTTGCTGGGCCAGGAAGGGCCAAAGACCAACAACCCTTCAAAATATATTCGTTTCATTTACAACAGAGTTGTCTTGGAACATGAAGAAGTCAGGGCGGGTATGTGCACTAGAAAAAAAAAACATGTTGTAAGAATGTTGGAAACTTAAGTAGGTTATTGGTCTACCTGTTTTCATCATCACCATCATCATTTCTAACTGGCTGCAGTTTTCTGGTGTGCCCAAGCAAGGGTTTTTTTATAGTCATGCTTGGGAGATCCTGAAACTGGACATTAGACCATCCGATTGCAAAGCAAATGGAGGCACAGCTTTTCTCCTTTGGATTTGTTGTAGCAATTGAACTCTTTTTATCACCAGATTATAGGCAACATTTTGAAGCAAACATATTTTACTTAATTTCTTCTGAATTTTATCCACATGTAGAAAATAGTTGAATGAGTTGGGAGAATTGCTAATTGAGCTAAATGGGAATCAGGCACTAGGACATATTCAGATACTTGAATTCTACCTGTTAGCTTTAGACAAGTACTCAAATCCATTTAACCTTGGAACTCTTTTAATAATGTTTTCCTGATTATATTTGGCTGCAGTTACATTATATACAAATAGCTAAATAAATGATATTTGTAAATAGCTAAATAAATGATATTTAGCTATTCCTATATAATGATATACGTATCATGTATCAATAATGATATAAATATCTTCTTTGTCTTTTCCAATTAATCACTCCTTCTACATTTTTTTACTTGTTTGCAGGTGCAGTGAGTGCTCTGGCTAAATTTGGGGCTCAGAATGAGGAAATGCTACCAAGCATCCTAGTGCTACTGAAAAGGTGAGCTTTGGGCATAACAGCTAGACCACATGGCAAATTTGGAAAACGTAAAGATGCCACGTAAAAATGTAGAGTTAGTGAAATTTGGGTCTGTACTGAAGCGACAATACGACTCTAAGACGGGTGTCAAACTTGATTTCATTGAGGGCCGCATCAGGGTTGTGTTTGACCTCGGGAGGGGGGCAGGGTGGGTGTGACCAGGGTGGGTGTGGCCAGCTCAACATCACTTGTGTCAAGGGCGCCTGTGGCAGCCGAAGAGCTGTGCTAGCAAAAATGGGTTCCCGAGCTCCGTTTTTGCTGGCAGAGAATTGCAGGAGGCTGTCTCAGCCAAAAACAGAGCTCGGAAGCCCATTTTTGCTGGCAAAGGCACCACAGGCTAGTCCTTTGCTGTTTCTAGGGCAGCCCCGCGAGCCAGATCTAAGCACCCCATGATCTGGCCCACAGGCCTTGAGTTTGACACCCCTGCTCTAAGATTATTAGATTCCATATCACTCGGGTATATTGAGCATATTTTTGAGCCATTTTCCAATTGTCTTACATGGCCAGTGATTGATCATAATTTCTAAAAAATGTTAATGCAAGTCTGTAAGTCCCTGACTTATAACCAGTCATTTAGTGATTGGTCAAAGTTGCCACAGACTCCCCATATGCTATCATGACCCAGTTTCAAAGTTATGGCAGCTGCAGCACCTCCACAGTCACTCATCCACCAAAGGGAGATCAGGCCACCTCTAGAGGGATGGGGGGGAATCAGCTGGGGCTTGCAAGCCCTTAGCTTCCTTCCATTGCAGGTACAAAGTATCTTGTCCCACTTTTATGTGAGAAAATAAAATTATTTCCACACATTTTTATCCTGTTGTTGTAATGTGTCATGTTATGTTTCCTGATTTGTTTCACTGATTTAATGTTCTAGATGGGGGGGGGGTGGTGTCTAAGGAAATATACATTCCTCCAATTGAGCAGAACCCTCTTTTTAAAAAAAACTTCAGGTGTGTGATGGATGATGACAATGAAGTCAGAGACAGGGCTACTTTCTACTTAAGCGTATTGGAGCAGAAGCAAAAGGCCCTCAACGCTGGCTACATTCTGAACGGTATTCTACGTTCATTATTCATCGCTTTTTTTAAAAAATGAAGTCACTCATATTGATGGACCTTCACACATGATAAAACAAGTAAATGTTGAAAATTGTAAAATGCCCTCAAGTTTAAACATTGATCTCAGAGTAAAAAGTTGTAAATGGTGTTATTTCAGCATGATAAAGGCTGTAAAACTTTACGCCAGTGTTTCTCAATCTTGGCCAGCTTTGCTGGCTGGGGAAATCTGGGAATTGAAGTCCACACATCTTCCAGTGGCCAAGGTTGAGAAACACTGCTTTAAGCCCATTTGAAAACAGAAATTTTAAATTGCTTAAGAGCTAAAAGCAATCTGATGTAGTTTGCTCAGATTTCATAAAGTTATAAATTGCCTACATTCAGACTAGAAAGAAAGGCATACAGCGGAGTATTTTCTTCTATCCAAACCCTGGAATAATGCAAAAAAAATTATTCATAACTTTCTTTTTATTTATTGCCTTGAATACTTTTCAAGTTGCATGACCTTTGTATTAGGCCATATCCCCCACTAGTAAGTAATAGTATCTTCTCGTCATCCCAACATCATTGTGTCAGTGATGAGGCCAAGCCTTAAATCTGTTGATTTGGTTATTTATTTTATTAAATTTCCAGGCCAGCCAACTCCAAACAACTCTGAGTCTACTAATCAAGGATTTTGATGGAATAACAATTCCAACCACCCAAGGGAACAAACCCAGTCTTCCTCATCTCCCTCCAGCTCCAGTGATGTCTGAGAGGCAGTATTAGTCACTAGCAGGGAAAAGGCCATAGGCAAGAATGTTTCTCCTTGAAGTCAATTCTTTATGCCCATCTCCGTTCCGTTTGAGGGTTGGATCAGGAAGCTCAAGTGTTGTGACAGCCATTTAGCCAGGTTATAGGTAGGGTTGTAGTGCTACAATAGGTTTGAGGGAGACTCCTATTTTGTGTATTTTGGGGAGTCTGCAAAATCTCACTGGGGCAGCGTCTGTTCCTCTTATTTTCCACCATTCCCTTCTCCATTATACAGTAGTTTGTTTGAGTTGGCTAAGGTAAGCATTCACTTGTGTGACCATCATTCTCATCTCTAATGTCTTTGCTGGTCTGTATGCTGAGGGGGTCATTGAGCAGGGCGAATGCCTTCACTTCATAATCTATGCGGTTCATCCCATTGAGTGACCTCAATTCTATATTTACATATTTAAGACACAGCCATCAATTTCTTCTTGAGGGCTGGAAAAGGAACAAAGACAGAGTGAATGCATGATTTCCTATTCCCGTTTATCTCTCAGTCGCTGATACATTTTGGTTTAGGGCAACCTTCAGAATTCAAAGGCCTGCTGGCTGGAAGTCTTCCTTTGATTGATGACACTGAAGGTTCTTTTTGAATGCCTGTGGGTTAACAGACATGGCTAACATGGCATGAAGAGCAAAGGAGGCGGGATTCCAGCTCTGCTCCACTTTGGTAGTAACATTTGCTGTCTGAGCAGACTCTACTTTGTTGCATGGCAGAGCCCCCTTGTCCCCTGTGTTTGAGCCTTAAATGGAAACAGATGTATACCAGATGCTGCTTCTCCTCTAGGGATTAGAGGTTTCCAGAAGTAATCTTTTGAGGATATGCTTGAAACACACACATTCATTAGACTAAACAAATAGATGTCACTACATTTGGAAATAGACACAAGAAATGAAGCTGGGGGGGTGGGGCATTTCAACTGGTAAAAACCCAAGCTCTTCAAATAATTTACTAAGTCTGTATTACTATAATTCTTCTCTTCCTTACTATTATCTATCTCTTCCCACTTATTACTATAATCATGTTGCTTGTATCTTTCAATTAAATTGCTTTGTTTCCCAGTATGATTTGATAGCTTATTAGTAACCTTGATTATCACTGTTATACTTTTTTATTCTTGATTAATGTATTTTATTCTCCTTATATACACTGAGATACTGAGAGCATATACACCTAAGACAAATTCCTTGTGTGTCCAATCACACTTAGCTAATAAATAATTCTATTCTAGTCTAATTCTATTCTATTCTATTCTATTCTATTCTACTCTATATTCTATTCTATATTATCTACTCTACTCTACTCTACTCTATATGGACTTACAGAAGAATAGAGTTTGCCTGTGCTCTGATTTAGAAGTTGGCAAAGACCTTTCTAGTTTCTTGCATTTTGCAAGGGCTCAACACTTCTCTTTTCCAGGATTGACAGTATCTATCCCTGGCCTAGAGAGGGCTCTGCATCAATATACTCTGGACCCCTCTGAAAAACCCTTTGACCTCAAGTCCGTTCCCTTGGCAACTGCCCCCATCATTGAACAAAGAGCAGGTAAGAGAAAGCAATAGCAATAACACTTACACTTATATACTGTTTCACAGTGCCCCCTTTACAGCCATCTCTAAGTGGTTTTACAGAGTCTGCATCTTGCCCCCAACATCTGGGTCCTCATTTTATCGAACTCGGAAGGATGAGTCAACCTTGAGCTGCTCAGAATCAAACTCCTGAAGTGAGCAGTGAGTTAGCCTGCAGTATTGCATTCTAACCACTGCGCCACCATGGCTCTTATCTTAGAAAGGAAAGCCATTTTCCTGGTCTAGCATAGGATCCAGCTTTTTAATCCTTATCAAAATGTTTTGGGTTTGATTTGAGAGGGGAAATTTTGCCCGTAACATCTGTGAAGGTATGAACCGTTCGTCTTTCATTTTATTGGACATCTGAGAGTACTTATTTCCCCTTCCATTGCCAGCTGATTTACATTTTATCATTAACCTTTTGCATTATTATTATTACAGACCTGCTGGCAGTTCCAATGATCTCCCATTCCTCTTACCACCCACCCTTTTTTTCTCTCAGTGGCCTGCAAAAACAAACTGTTTGTTGTGGGAGGATTAGCATCCCTTTTCAAATACCACAGCATACCTTTCAGTCCTGTTTTCTCCATTTTTATACTATTACTGGGTTTTTCTTGTCCTTCTACAGAAAACGCTCCTAGCTCTGCAGTGAAGCAGTTAGAGAAAATAGCAACAACCCGACAAGATATATTCCAAGGTTTGTTTCCACTGGTGGTTGTATGAAACGAAGTATAATACAGGAGGTTGTTTTCAACCTTTTTGATTTCTGGAATCTTACTTCTTTTTACAAAGTTTCTAAAATGAGGACTTTTCATCTATATTTTTGGTTAAGAACTTCTATATTTAATATAGATTTTAGTCCATAGCAGGGGGAAAGGGTTATTTCCCCATACTACTAATTTCCAACAATAGGAGAACTAGTTTGATTAAGACATCAGACTAGAAACTGAGACATTTTGAATTCTAGTCCTGCCTTAACAAGGAAGCCAACTGAGTGACTTTGGGACAGTCATTCTCTCTCACCTGTGAAAGAAGGCAAGGGTAAACCACTTCTGAAAAAGGAGCTGTCCAGATAGTTGCCATAAGTCAAGAATAACTCAAACAAGAAAATTCAAATAACCCCAAATAAAACAAAAATCCCAGTCAACAAAGTCCTTTTAGATCTTAAAAGTTTTATAATAACTGTTCCAATTGCTTTCTAATTGTTTTCTTACTTTGAATCAGAGTCAAATCTAGACCGTCAATTTTTAATAACTATATTCAGAATAACACAAAGTACTACTTAAAGAGTATATAATGCAATAATGACATTAGCACTGAAATAATTAACTTAGAGAAACAAGCTCATATTTGGAGAGAGTTCCTCAATATACTTTCCTGGGAATCCTGTATTTTTTTTTTAATGTTACTGTTTATTAATATGGAAAAGTCTTTCTACATTGAACCTACCAGATGTAATCTGAAAACTTTCTCCTTTTACACTGGTCTCTAAAGAAATATAGTCATGACATTAAACAGAAACCTGTGGATGTTTTTTGCTGTCTTTTAGAGCAATTGGCTGCTATTCCAGAGTTCCAGGGTCTTGGCCCACTGTTCAAGTCCTCTCCTGAGCCAGAGGCACTTACAGAATTAGAAACAGAATATGTGATCTATTGTACAAAGCACACGTTCTCCAATCACATGGTATTCCAGGTAGGTGATGTTTAAAAAAGCATTCGCACAGTTAATCTCACTGACATGATGGAATATACCATGTTTCCCCGAAAATAAGACCCTGTCTTATAATTTTTTGAACCCCAAAATAAGTGTTTGGCCTTATTTTCAGGGAGGTCTTATTATTTTGGGGAACGTGGAGCAAGACAGGGATCTTCTTGCGTCTTACCTGATTTCCAGCTTTGTCTCCCTAACCCTAACCAGAGGAAATTACGGGGACCGGCTGCGCATTTAAATATTTTCGCGGGAGGGCTTATTTTCAGGGGTTTATTTTTGGGGAGGGCTTATTATCTGGGGAGGGCTTATTTTTGGGAAAACACGGTAGGTACCTGTATATTGTACCTAATAGCTTTCGGTATAATATCAATAAATTAATTATTACTTTAGCTACACTTGGTGCATTTTGTTGCACTTTTGTATTCTTTTGTATTACCTGATTGTAACATTGCACAACCAGCTAATGTTATAGGAATAAAACTAAGGCTTACAGTAATTCTCCAATGCAACTCTAAAAGAAAGATTGAAAATAATTCTG
Source organism: Grayia smithii (assembly GCA_032468115.1). Lineage (NCBI taxonomy): Eukaryota > Metazoa > Chordata > Lepidosauria > Squamata > Grayiidae > Grayia > Grayia smithii. The sequence goes on along the minus strand of JANHFM010001705.1, from coordinate 90,706 downwards.
TTTTGTTTTCATCTAAATGAGGTTACTTGAATCATCCAAGGAAAGAGTAGGGTTTAGGAAAACTAAACTGTGGTTTATTTCCTCAGATTCTGTTTACCTCTAAATGCAGCATGTCCAGGGTTGTTAAACCCAAATTTTAACAAAGGCTATCAATCTTCATTGCTGTCCTGAAGCAAAGGGACTGTACAATATTGTATGAATTCTTAGATCATATTCACTCTAGCAATTCGCTTTCTAGAGTCTGAAGATCTCCTTTAGCTTGATAGGTTAAAACTGTGACTAGAGGATTAAATCAGTTGACAAGCAGAAGTTCTTTTTATAGCTTTGTGATACCAGAGGCTGGTATCACATAAGTGGAATTCCACATAAGTGGAATTCCTTCCACTGCAGTGTTTCTACTAAAGCGACTGAAAATTTTAGCATTATTCAAATGCAGATATACCTAAGGAAATGTGCCCTTCTTCAGTTCAGCTAATAAATATAGACAGTCTGAAGTTATATTGATTGTAATAAGCATGCTAGGCCAAGAAGACATCATTCCTAAAATACTATTAAACTTCATTGGAACACTTGTTCACTTAGAAATGAATGTACCGTAGATTGAACACTTACAATTATTAGTTATACTGAAGAAATGCATCTTGTTCTGGAAACTGCCTTCTAGAAAGATCTTGTAAACTGAGGATTTTCAGCTGAATATATTTAATGACATAAAAAGATCGTTTTGGAAGTTGCACAGACTATATACAGGTAGTCCTCGACTTAAGACCACAATTGATCCCAAAATTTATGTTGCTAAATGAGACATTTGTTAAGTGAATTTTGTTCCATTTAATGAACTTTCTTGCCACATTTATTAAATGAATCACTGCCATTATTAAATTACGACACAGTTGTTAAATGAATCGGGCTTCCCCATTGACTTTGCTTGTCAGAAGGTTGTGAAAGGTGATCACATAACCCAGGGACACTGCAACCGTCATAAATATGAGTCAGTTGCCAAGAGTCTGAACTTTGATCACAAGACTATGGGGATGCTGTAATGTCATAAGTGTGAAAAACAGTCATAAGTCATTTTTTTTTTTTTAATTCCATTTATACCCCGCCCTTCTCCGGAGACTCAGGGCGGCTTACAACTTTTTTTTTTTGAGCACA
>JANHFM010001705.1:71967-89451 GCA_032468115.1 Grayia smithii | reverse complement strand
ACACTAATTGCTGGCATCTGGAACTAAACTGAACAGTTAGTTCAGAGCACTAATTAGGTGAGCCACCAAGGTCTCTTCATTTTTTTCAATGCCCTTGTAACTTCGGTCATTAAGTGAACTGTTGTAAGTTGAGGATTACTTGTACAGTACTGCAGACAAACATTGCTTGCTTCTTTTTTCAAAAAAGTTAACCCTCGGTTTCCTAATGCCGGAAGTCTTGTTTTATGCTCTGATGTGCTTTCATTTTTTCTGATAGTTTGACTGCACAAATACGCTGAATGATCAGATTCTGGAAAATGTCACAGTGCAGATGGAGCCAACGGAGGGATATGAGGTCATTGCTTATATACCTGCCAAAAGCTTGCTCTACAATCAGCCTGGTACTTGTTACACATTGATTGCTTTGCCTGAAGAGGATCCCACAGCAGGTAACAATATTTTATCTTTTTCATTAATTTACCCGCCCCTAAATATGTAAGGGTGGGTATAGCCATAAGTAGATCCATTTCTAGAGGTCCAAAGTTAATGTTTCATTTTTAAAAACTCGTTTCAAAAACCAAGGGTTAATCTTTTAAAAAAGAAACCTCACTCTAAATGAGATGGTTCTATTTTTTACACACCTTTCAATAAACTCAAAAAGAGATGGTAATTTGATCAGCATGCGTCCATAGAAAACATAGATGATTTTACAAGCAAAGATCACTGTGTAATGGGTTGCGGCTTTTTTTAATAAGTGGGAATAGAATAGGCCTAGGTCAAGGGTGTCAAACTCAATTTCATTGAGGACTGCATCAGGGTTATCTTTGACCTTGGGGGGGTGGGACCGTGGCCAGAGTGGGCATGGCCAGCTCAACATTATTCGTGGGGGGTGCCTGTGATGGCCCAAGCGCTCTGCCAGTGAAAATGGGCTTCTGAGCTCTGTTTTCGGCTGCCACCCTCCGCCAGTGAAAACGGAGTTCCATTTTCACTGGCAGAAGGTTGCAGGCCATGGAAGCTGAAAACAGAGCTTGGGAGTCCATTTTCACTGGCAGAAGCACTGCGGGACGGTCCTTCACTGTTTCCATAGTGACCCCATGGGCCATATCTTAAGTAGCCCACAGGCTGGATCCAGCCCCGGGGCCTTGAGTTTGACACCCCTGGCCTAGGTGGTAAGCAAGGAAGAACAGTTATTTCTAGAGTTCACAGTGGTGTGACATCTGCTTTGTCCTCTTTGCAGTGGCTTGCACATTCAGCTGCATGATGAAATTCACTGTGAAAGATTGCGATCCAAACACTGGTGACACTGACGAAGAGGGTTATGAGGATGAATATGTGGTAAGACAGAACTTCAGTATCTGCAAGCTATATCAACTCTTTCCACTGTCATCAAATCAGGTGATACCCAGTTCGGTGTCACCATACTGTGAACTGTGAGCCACTGGATAAAATATTTTATTTCATCAGTGGAGCCCCATAATATGATCTGATAAATGATTCCATTATTTACACCAGGAAACAGTTCCACCTCGTACACCAGTTGGTTTTATCTGGGCCAAAGAATGAACTTAATGAAGACCCTGAGCTTATAAGTGGATAAATCTCAGCATGTCCAGATGGCTCTGAGTCAGGCCTGGTGCTTCCTGCTGGAGCTCTGCCTGACAGACTTGGCTAGTAGCCAGCTGATTTTGCAGACATAATCTTGAAGGTCCTTATGTCTCCCTCAGGGTCATGTGCTCTAAGCTAGCCATAAATAATTTGGCTTGTTCCAATTGTCTTTGCGTAAAAGAGTTTGAGCAGAAATTCCTTGACACTTAAACTACACGTTAAGCTAATGTTTTTCTTTCGTTCTCTCTTTCTTTTTGTCTCTGATAAGAATACGTCATTGTATGTTTTCCAGAAAAAGCAATGATGATCACTAGATTTATTCCTGTGTTGGAGGTAGTGATTTGTTGTCTGTTTTAGGTACAGTGGAATTGCCACTGTGAACTCTTAAACTGGAAAGACAGGTATTGGTTTGGTCCCAGCCAGCATATGGAAGCACAGGCCTGTGCAGGTTCTTGCAAAGCCATGATGAATTAAAATAGATGACTTAAGAAAAATCCAGCTTTATGTAAGCCGATTGGAGCTTTCCAGAGTCAAAGTGCCTGTCAAGTGTATTGGTTTAACCTTAATGGTGATAAGGAACCTCATCAATCTAAAATGTCAATGGAAAAGCAACATTTATCAGTTAGCCTATTTTGGAAAGGGAAGGCCTAGGTGCACAATAGCAATAGCATTTAGACTTATATACCGCTTCACAGTGCTTTACACTTTAACGCGGTTTACAGAGTCAGCATATTACCCCCAACAATCTGGGTCCTCATTTTTACCCACCTTGGAAGGATGGAAGGCTGAGTCAACTTTGAGTCTGGAGTACTGCAACAATTGTCCTTTTCCTGACCAGTCTATTATAATTACAAGGTCTGTGCAATGTACTTGAGTGGCATGGTGGCCTAGTGGTGAAGACATTTGCCTCTCACTCAGAACATTGAGAGTTCAATCCTAGGTAGTAGCAGGTATTTCTCTCTTAGGGCGCAAATACAAAATATCTGCTGTAAACTCCACATGGCATCAGGAAGGGCACCTGGCCAGTGAACACCCAGCTCCATCCAGTCACTCCAACTATACCCCAAATGAAGGGATTATAGGATTGTAAAACCCGTAGATTCTAAACCTGTGTTTTTACTACTTTTATCAAAATGATAAAAGCAAAGTTATACTTCTGGAGCACATGTGTAACAGTATCTGTACAATATGGGCATGGCTTGCATTGCAGTGCTGCTCTTCTCAACGATTCCTATTGCTTCTGCAGACACCACTGCTCTACTGCCCTTTAAAATTTATCAGTATTTCAGCAAAGGATAGATGTTTTCAATTAATTACTGATTGCTTTAAAATCTGGTCAGTTTTCTAAAGAGCTCACCGAGAAGCTCAAGGGTAATTTACTGTCAAATGTCTTTATTAGCTAGAAGATCTGGAAGTAACCGTAGCAGATCACATCCAAAGAGTTTTGAAGCCAAATTTTGGAGCAGCCTGGGAAGAAGTTGGTGATGAATTTGAAAAAGAAGAGACTTTCACATTGTCTACTGTTAAAACATTGGAAGGTAGGTAAACAAAAAACATTAGTGCACAGCTCTTGATTCCTGTGCCTTTAAAAAGTTAATATTGTAAACTGAATTGTTACATGGTTTCCTATAAATATTGAGAGGCCTTTTCAAAGTAGATCAGGCATAATTACAGGGAAATGTATTTTGGGATAACATTAACCAAACATTCCTATTCCGTTTTAAGTGGAAATCTTTGAATTCTGATACATGCCATTCAGTCTGAAAAGATTTACTAGTGGCAGGATGAAAAAATCTACACTGATAGCTCAGAATTCCATTGTCTATTAATATGATTACAAAAATAGGTCAAAAGTAATTATTTTAGAACCAGCACTTCTAGGAACCACAGTGGAGATCTCAGTAATAGACTGTTAAAAATTTATAGTAATTATAGACTGCTTGAAAAGTTCCCCCCATACCCTTTGAAACAAATAAATGACTGTTTTTGACAGGGGAGAAAACTGAATCTTTGATTTTCATGTTCATACAAATTGATGTTTAAAATACTTGCTGATTCCACCAAATTAATACAACTGAAGACCCCCCCCCCCAAGCCTGCATGACCCCTCACTGAAGTTTCACTCTTTTCCAGGACTCAGAGTGTATGAGCTATTGAACTGGCCACAATTGAAGTCACCTTGTCTCTGTACTTTACCTTTTGTTTCTTGGAGAAAATGACATCTACTTTCTCTGGGAATAGGAAACCTAATAATCTAGTTATGTCAGCAATATTTTTATTTCCACAGAGGCAGTGGGCAATATTGTAAAATTCCTGGGAATGCAACCATGTGAGCGGTCAGATAAAGTCCCAGATAACAAGAACTCTCATACTTTGTACCTGGCAGGTGAGTTTTTCTATGTCCTCTCTGCTGATCTTAATGGAATCTTTTTGTTTTTGAATGCCTGAATCAGTGTTGACACTTGGTGACTGCTGGACAAGTCCCTGCAGCGTTTCTGGCAAGATCTCAGAAGTGGATTGCCATTTCCTTCTTCCCAAGGCTGAGCAAGAGTGACTAAGTCACCCACCTGGCTTTGTGTCTATGTCAGGACCAGAACTCACGGTCTCCCAGTTTCTAGTCTGATGCCTTTAAAGCAAACTGATTCCTCTAATTGGTTTATTAGTCAATTCTAAGTGCCTGAAAAGAAGTTTTCATATTAGCTTGATGTAAATTCAGTCCTTTTTCTCAGTGAGCTATACAGTCATCCAGTCTATCTCGATAATATCAACTTAACACACGTTTTCAATATTAGGAAAGATATTTCATGATAATAGCCCTACAGATAAGGAAGCAGTATCATAACTTTTCTTCCAAGCTTTATTATTCAATATATGTGGATTTTTGTAAGAAACATGCTATTGCCAGAGATCCCAGTGGAATGAAATCCCTATCAGTACATGCTATCTGAAGTATTTCTATGAATCTATTCCCATTATTTGATTCATGAAAATAGTGAAGGGGATCCTTGGGTGGAGTTCATAGTTGCCCCAAATTCTGCAAGGTGACTTCCCCCTTCTTCGCTATAATCCCACTTAGGAAAAGCTGAAGAGATAAATCATCACAAAGTGATCTAAGTCACAATTCAGTTATAAGATGATTTGGCCATTGAGTCAGTGTTCTGAATATTCTTAATGATAATGTAGGAGGTGAATTATCTCCTTTTTTAAAAAAGAACATTTAGTTTGGTAATTTACTTTAATTCCTTCAAGAGTTCCAGCCATACATGCTGATAAAAGTATTGCTCTCTTTGATCTGCTACAGGTGTATTTCGAGGTGGTCATGACCTCTTGGTTCGTTCTCGCCTTGTCCTCACAGAAATTGTGACAATGCAAGTCACAGCTCGGAGTAAAGAAGAACTTCCCGTGGATATTGTCATGGGTTCTGTTGGCTAAACTCATCTTCAGGCTGCCTGTTTCAGACCCCCAAGGCTGAAGGGAGAATTAGAGGTCTCTTTCTACTGCTCTGGACATTGAGAGAAATAGTAGAACACTGGCATCTGTTCTTTCTCTAATTAGAAATGAAAGCTATGTGTGTAGGTTTATAACCACAAGAATGTTTCTGTGAAATACTGAATTGGTTATTTCTTCATGTTTGCCAGACTACTTCAAAAGAACATCCCTTTTATACCAAGGTGCCTAATAACACTAAAGTAGTTGGCTCTAGCTCCTGTTCTGGTCACCATGTGTCAGATTCATTATGTGATTAGCCAGAGCCTTTACAACTAGGGCAGTTGTTATATTTTATGACCTTTCTAAACCCTTACATATATATAATAAAATAAAAATATGGATTTTATGCCACCAACGCCACTACTCTCAAGAATATGAAAATAAATACATTTTATTTCTTGCCCAAATGATATTGAAAAGACATTCACAGCACACAGGTCTAGTTGATTTGGTTGATTTATATCAAACTTGCCTTCATTTTCAAATTGTTGATATCATATGTAGGCAGCCTGATTTGAAGAAGTGCTAGGGTGAAAAAGAATCAGGAATATGAATTTCACAAGAAACTGGCAGGTAATCTAGAGTAGAAAACCAGAATGAAAAAATGCTGAAGCATCCTTTATTTCAAATCATGTCATTTTTCTGTATTGATATTATTTAGAAAAGGGAATATTTAAGGAAATTGCTCATTTTCATATTGCTTCACGTTTCTAAAAGTCATTTCTTTCAGTAAAACAGCCTAAATTGTTTTATGAGTGGGCATCTATTACTGTGGTTGAGTTTGATTTTGTAAAGGCTGATACTATGTTTTGTTCTATTCTGACTAGATTTTATACATAAATGTTGTGCCATATAATGAAAGAATAAACAATGTTTAACATTCTTATAATTGGCATAGCTAATTATCAGAATTGTGACAAAATGAGGTGTATACTACTAGATTTCAGTTCTTCATGGTTTTAGCAAAAATAGGATGGCGATATAAGTTCATCCATTATGCTAATAATATACATTCAACAAAGTTTTATCCAGCTTCTCCAACTTGATACCCCTCAAAGTGTAAGGACTTTATAAATTTTGTACTAGCTATAGAATAATATAAATTATACTTTATATTTTGTTTATTGCTGAATGGACAAGTTTGATGTTGAATGGATTATATACTCTGCAAACAAATCTAGAGTTTTTTTCAGGGATGTCCTGCAAAATTTAAATTTGAACTTTAAAAATAATATCTATCAGGTTAACAAGATATGACTTGAGCAATCTTCCAAATTTACCCTATGATGTCTAATTCCAGAGAAAAGTAGGAAGAGGCAGAGAAATATATCTAAATAGTGTAAAGGATGAGAGACCGTTTTACAAAGGGATGAACATATAATACAATACTACAAAGAAGATAGAGATCAACAGAAGTAAAGAAGAGATGCTGTTCATGTATGAATAACTATACAAAAAGACACCCCCCCCCAAACTGCTGATAGACATAAAGCTAGACCCAAATATTTTGGAAAGTGTAGTTAAAAGGGCTCTAAAAAATGTTGCTGACCACAAAGCTGCAAGAGTTGATGAAATGCCAGCAGAACTGCTTAGAACAGAAGTCTCCAAACTTTTCAGCTTCTTGACCCTTTCATGAAATTTCAGATTGTTCATCAACCCCTAAAAATTTATTATATGAAAATACAATATTTGGATAGTCCCAAAACCCAGAGTCAATATTCACTACTTTGGGGAACCCAAGTTTAAAATTTTGCAAAATTATGCTGCTAATATACTGCTTGCAATTGGTAAGCAGATATGGAAACAGCTGAGGTCAGAGAACTGAAAAAGATCAAACTGTAGTCTAGTATCCAGTAAGGCAGTGTAAAAAAAGCTCCAGCTACCTTTATGTTCTGCAGAATTTGTATGGTAATCAGGAACAGTAAAAATGGAATATGGAGCAATTAATTAGTTCAACATTAAGAAAGGAGTATGACAAAGTTATATACTGTTAACCTATTTAACTTACGGTAAATGCAGATACATAAAGAAAAATGCTGGACTAGAAAAAAAATAGCATTACAAATGTTGAAAGAAATACTGTACATTACTAACAGCCTGAGGTATGCAAATAATTCCATTTTGGCTGCTGAGCACAAGAAAGACTTAAGCGCTGTTTTGTTGAAGGCGAAAGAAGAACCTTCAACAAAAGATTATTTAAGTCTTTCTCGCTTCCAGCAAGCAGATTGATACCACTACCACATCTGAGATTGCTAATGCCAGCCCAATGCACATGGATGAAGAAGTAGCACAGTGGTCTTTGACCTATGACCTTCATTTAGTGACTATTTGAATTTATGGCAGATCCTGAAAGTTACATACGACCTGGATTCAAAATTGTGATGGCTGCCCCCCTTCCCATAGTCACATGACTGCATTTTGGATGCTCAGCAACAGCCCCACACTTGTAGCTATTTGTAGTGCCCTGCAGTCACATGACTGTGATTTATTATATTTTTCCCAGAAATCGGCTTTTACTTCGTTTCCACCAAAAAATTCCCCATAGCCAACAATGGTTTGCTTAACTACTGCCACGACCATGCAATGACCACTGAAAAAAAGGTTGTAAAATTAGGCACGGTCATGTTAACTCATTTAATGACCATCATGACTGATGACCGAAATTGCAGGCTCAATTATAGCTATAAGTTAAGGACTGCCTGTAATATAGACTATATCTTCCTGGGCTGCAAAATTGAGATACTCACTTTATAATGAAATAAAAAGCATCTGTTTCTTGAGAGAAAAATTAAGATATCAATAAACACCTGTATTAAAATTAAATCAGTAATGTTACAACAAATATCACTATTATAGGCCCACTGCATATTCAGTTTGCATAGAAAATATCTTAGAAGTTGAAGCATGTATCTCAAATATTAAAGCATGTATCTTGCAGATTGCTGCCTCATCTATTCTGTGATATGGACAAAATATAATTTTGTAGCTTATGGAAAGGAATTGTATCATAACAATCTGCAAAAAACTCTGCAGACAAAATTTACTGTGTAGGATATAGACATTGTGAGTCTATTTTAAGGAAGTGTAGAAGTGAATGGGTGAAGCGTTAGCTCTCCGGTGCATCAACCCATGAACTGTTTTTTTTCTGGGGCAAACAGAATAGTCACAATTTCACTTCGTATAATGTTTTACATTTAAATCAGCTCTTCTGACTTAAGGACGGAAGCTATAGTAAAAACTATAGCAAAGGTTCAATGGACAGATTGAGGTATGCTTACTGAATATACTGGCTTGTTTAATTTTTGATTTGAAATGATTATGAGGAAAAGCTGCCACAAATTGACAACATGCATTTAATTATAACCTTCAGCTACCGCATCTGGTTTGTTAGTCATTGTAGATGATCGTTGGTTGGCAGCTGAGTTAGAAATGTTTTTTCATATGTATCCAACAGCCATTCGATGTTTTGCAGTCCTAAGTATTGTAGTTCTGACACAAAGGTTACACAGGGAGTTAGGATACTTCTGTAAAGCCTCTGCGAAGTAGAGAGAAAAGACATATAAGGGATGTTTATTAGTAGATGTACGTCTCTATGTGATTGTAGAAGAATCCTCCCGTCTTGATTTCTGAACCGCAATTCCCCACCACCAGGCACAACCCCAACTCTTATAGATTCAAATGCTGAGTTCTACAATTCCGTTTGGGAATGAAGTTTTGCTTGTCGAGCCATATATATAAAGTTTCCTGGATGAAGACCTGAAAGCAGCGCCCACCGACCGGGAACACGCGCGTCTTCGGAGGGGAAGCGGAGGCCTGGCTGCGCTTCAGTGACGCGTGGGGGTTGGGGTGGGAGAAGAAATTGGTGCCGGCCGCGGAGCAGGTGACTTCCGAGGAGGCGTTTTGAAAAACAAGCTGAGCCACTAAGAGGAACCCTGCCCTCCCCAGGCCGGACCGACCGACGGCCAGAAGCGGAGAGAGAGAGAGAGAGAGAGAGGAGCGCTGAAAGGCGGGAAAACCCGAAGGGAGGAGGCGCCTGTTTCCTCATCAAAAGGAGCTTCCCCCTGGTCAGAATTGAATCCGGGAGGCTGGAAGGGGTGGCGGTGGCAGGGATACGGAAATGGCTTCTGACGTGCTAGGGAAACCTTTGGTGTAGCTGGTCCTGGTGAGCCCCAGATCCCTCCCTCTCAAACCTGGGAATCTCCGGTAGGAAAACTGCCTCGTCCCTTTTCTTGCTAGCTTTTCTTAACAAGCACGGCTTAGGCTCCTTTTGGCGCCCGAACCAGGAAGGGAGAAGGAAGGAAGGAAAAATGAAAGGGGCTGAAGGAGCATCTCTTCCCGGTTTCTGGTGTCTGGCGATGTATTGTCCGCATAAAGCTCCTCTTTTCTTTATTTGGATGGAGGGGATACTTAACGGTGGATCAGGGCGTAGTAGGGGATCTCCGGAGAAGTTGAATTAATGATTACCGTTGGTCTTGTTTGTGGAAGTTAAGAGAACAGGGATTTCCTATCAAAATTAGCCTGACAGGTCGACTATTTCAGGATGCAGATTAGGAAGAAAGAAAAATTAAGGCCTGACTGACACTTCTGGAGGGTGGTGTTGTTTCATCTATTTGTATTGACAAAATGTCAGGCTACTTTTACTCTTAAAGCTTATTATTCACTTATTAATCATTTAGCAAAATCAGGAAAAGTGAAGCAGCGAGACTAAAGAATTGCAGCATCAAGTCAAAAGTAGTTTACTCATGCATGGAGAGCGAGAGCCTTCACTTTATCAGGCTTGCCTTCTTTTAGGTTAATTTCTGCCTTATTAATTTGATTGTAATTTTCTTTGATTGTTGTGAGCTGCCTAGAGTTATTGCAAATTGGGTGGTATACAAGTCTAGTTAATAATAGTAATCACTAGAAATGTAAGAAGTGAATTGATTTCCAGATAAACATCTTCCAACTTGCGATCTCTCCTGCCGGCTTCCTCACGGACTTTCTCCCTAGAAGCATCCCACAAGCAAAGTTAATAAGGAGGCCAGCAGGGAGTCAGAAGTTGCTCCCTCTCTCACTGCTCTTTTGTTCACCCATTGCCATTTGGTTGATTGGTCTAGTTAAGTAAATACCTCTGAAATGATGACATAACAGGTTGTCTAGTGTGTACCTAAAACACTGTTTTGTAGGCCACTGTTTTGGGTGCCCTGTGGAAGAATGTGTGGACGAACAGCTGTTACTCTGGGAGCAGATCGTATCCGCCGTGCCTGTGCTTATCACAATAATCGAGGAGAAAGAAAGTATCCTGAATGGCAAAATGCTGACAAATATAGCCCTTCGTTCAATAAGAGCCCACAATCTAACAGTCCTGTGCTTCTCTCCCGGCAACACTTTGAGAAGGTGAATTTCTTTAATTAACTCATGTAACATAATCTTTTAAAAAGTTCGGGTAATCCTTGACTTACAACCTTCTGTTTAGTGACCACTTGAACTTGCAACGGCTTTGAAAGAAGTGACTTAAATGGCATTGAAAAAGGTGACTTACAACCAGTCCTCATATTTATAACCGTTGCAGCATCCCTCTGGCCATATGATCAAAATTCAGCCACTTGGCAACAGGCATCTACTTATGTCAGTTGCAGCATCCAGGGGTTATGTCATTGCCATTTGTGACCTCCCCAGCTGGCTTCCAGCAAGCAGAGTCAATGAGAGAATTCACTTAACAACTGCAGTGTCTTGCATAATAACCATGGCAAAAAAGGTCATACAAATTGAGTACAACTCACTTAACACCAGCCTTGCTTAGCAGTGGAAATTCTGGTCCCACTAAGGCAAAGATTGCTTGTAATTGTTCACTGCATTTGCTTTCTTTTCTCTGACATTTTTACATTCATCCTTCATCCTAGTTAAAGCTGAATTTTTGTTTTTAAAAAAATCACAAGCATGTTTTGTCTGCTCTGTGGCATTTTGTAGAAGAGCATTAGCTTTCTGTTGTTATAGAAGCTACTTATAAAGCAACATAAAATGACTTCTGGTTGAATGTTAGAGGGGAAATCCTAATAGTAAATACATAAGAGCAGTTAAACGACCTGGTGAATGCTACGGTCCCCATTACTGCAGATATTTGAATATCTGGGCTTAAAAATGCTCCAGAAAAGTTTTGACTTCAGGCCTACTTGGCAGTTTTAAAGTTGTAAGAACTTTATTTTCAGATTGTTTAAGAAAATGATATCTCCCTCATATCAGTGAGCTCAAATATATGTGTTGCTTGTAGATATTGAGGTGACTATGCCACAATTGGAATTATGCTCATTTACCCTCATTCCTGGATGAGTTCAAGCAGGGATTAGACAGGCAACTGTTAGCAAAACCTGAAGATTTTTGATTACGTTTTCTCATTTTAGGAACAACATATTCTTGTTAAATATATCATAGTTAAAAACATTGTGATAATTGAGAAAGTTGACTAAAATATACATTTCAAAAAGTTGTTAATTGCACCGTTATTCTGTAGAAATAATCAACCAGCATCTGCGTATTGTACAGATATAAACAGCATCTCAGATAGTTCTTCTCCAATACCATATTAGTCTTATATATCTCTTGACTGGTAGACCTTGGATACATAAAATTATGTCTTGCACCAAAGAAAGTGTGTGTGTGTAGCTTTTTATTGAATTTTATTGAAGCTATTTTAGAGAGTTAGATAAAAAGTGCCCCTTAAAAATAAAGGAACAGTGGCCTCTCCCTTTAGAAACCATTATTAATAATCTATAAAGGAATTTTTTGGTATGCATATGATCTTTCTAGTATCACATGTCTTATTAAATGCCGCAGGTTTATATAAATGAATCCACCATAACTTTTTCCCTGGTTTTCAAATATGCACGCTATTGTATTACCTGTTAGATAAACCCATACACACAGGCATGAGGGGAGATAATAATAGTGTCTGTTTTATAATAATGCTAACTGCTCAGGCTTTAAAAAAATACTTAAATGGGGCATACTTTTTCTTGTAGTTCAAAATAAAGATGTTTGGCATTTCAAAATAATGAAGTATCAGATCACTGCACACACTCGAAATCTCATATAAGCATAACGCTTTTTCAAACTATTTCCTCTTTCATTTTCCTGCCTAAATGCTCAGGATAACAATCTACAGAAGTTTTAGCAGTTCATAAAATCACAAAGAGAAAAAAAATAAATGAAGTTAATAAAGATTGCCACAGAATCATATATTTTTCTCTTCCACTAGAAAAAATATCACTAATTACTTCTACTTCATTGGCAATTTATCTGTTATGCTGTGTTTCACAGGCAACAATATATAGTAAAGAATATTTTATCCTTGGAGAAAAAGATACATACACACAGGATTAGCAAGCAAGAGGCAAGACGAAAGGGGAATGGGCACACTTGAGGGGAAATAGATAACCAAATATTGTATTGGTGATTTTAAACATTTAAAATGCTGTGATGGCAAAAGCACCAAACTGATCTACAAAACATAATGAATATGGAATTAGAAACAAAGTTTTCAACATTTTCTAATATTTAAACAAATGTGTATTGTAAGATTTCAGACAAAGAAAAATGTTGGGTTTTTAAAAACCTGAATTTAAAGCTATTTAGAACTGATGCACAGGGTAGCACTGAAAGTGAATTTGGTTAAACAGACAAAAAGAAGAAATGAAAGCCTTTTGTCTGTTTCAATTGTTTTAACTGAGAAAGGTGCGAGAAATGACTCATTTAGGTAGTGGAAGATATTTATAAATGCATTATGTTTACTTGCACGATTCTTCTGATTTGCATTTGCATTGTCTGGCCTCAAACCAAACAAATTGAGCCTAATTAGAACTTGGATCACAGAGCCTGGAAATTCCATGTATGTTTGTTAAACTTGGAAATTGAAAAAAAATCCCAAAAGCAGTATCAACCCACTTCTATATTTCTGCAAAGAAAACTACACAGACATGTCTGTGAAATCTTCAGAAATGCAGCTTATCTTGAAGAGACTTATCTTTTGGGGGACTTATCTTTTCGGATATATGACTCAGCGTGCACTCCAATATATCTCTAAAATTCCTATATAAAATAATTAAACTTTTTGAATAATACCAACAACCTGATTTCCTCCTTTCACATTTTTACAAAATTTATATTTTGCCACTCATTTTTTCAGTAACTGAGCTGACGAGCTGTTTATTCCCCTACACACACACACACACACACACACACACACACACACAAAGTAGGGCTACCATATCTAATCTGCAAACCCCCCAAAAATTACTAGATGATAGCAAAGAGGTTTTTGTAAACATGTCTGAAGTTCTGTAGCCCATCGGACCTCTAACAAAGACAAAAACTCAAACTACTTATAAGATAGAAATACACAGAAGCATATATTCTTCATTGGTGAAAAATGGGGCGTTGCATATTCAAGCAAGGTACACATCCTTAGCTGAATCGGTGCGTGCAGCCTCTTTCTTGAAATAACTTTTTCAAGATCTGATTTTCCCTTTTAAGCAGCTGATTAATTAAGGTTTTTGTTATTTAAAACATATCAGCATTTACAGTACCAGGAGTAATATGCACAGGGTTTTGGAACAGAGTCTTTGATTGTAGAGTAATCTTAATTTTATGTATCTATGCATGCTTCTTCACAATATTTCCTGTTCTGATTTATGAAAGAATGCCAATTCTTCTGAGCGTATCCTTGTAGCCATGCGTTGGGGCCTAGTTCCAGCTTGGTTCAAGGAAGCTGACCCATCTAAAATGCAGTACAACACTTCCAATTGCCGGAGTGATACCATGATGGAGAAATTCTGCTATAAGGTTAGTTGTATAGTCTTCAGTATGGGAAAAAAAATCTTTCTTTCCTTCCAGCCATGATTTTGAGTTACACGTGAAAATTAGAGCTTTGTTTAAAATATGCTATCAAGAAGATGCTGCAAACTCTACATCTTTTTTTTTCTGAAAAAGGAAAAGCCCAGTTAGTGACACCATTTCACTAGTGTAAATAAGCCCATTAAAAGCTAATATAAAAGCTGAATATAATTACTTTTTTCTACAATGCTCTTTCCTTTTTTGAAGGATCAGATTATTGCATAATAATTAAATAGAATCAGGAAATGATATAGACATGACTAAAGAAATATAGTAGATATCTCCTGGAAAGCTAAGTGTTCTTCTCTATAGCAACAAATAACCTCAGGTTTGATCTATGACTTGGTAGCTTAATCAATATTATAGGAAACTGCTTTTACTGCTTTTTGGTTTATTTTATCCAGTTGAATTTTCCTTCATTTTTTCCCCAGACCTCAAAAGTATTGGAGTAGGGGAAACAAGAACTACTGCATTCTAATGTGAAATGAGGTTCTTGACCCTTACTTGCTGTTGTATCAGTATAATTCTGGAACATGAATAAAATCCTGATATTCTCATTAGGGAACAAAATCCCATGAGGAACAAACCAAAGCAGAAAATATCTTATTCCTCGGATCATTTATGAATCTGGAAGCTGATTTCATAATTCAAATTTGAAGTGTAACTTATTGAATAAACCAGGAGCCCCAGTATAATTATTTCTTCTCGGAAACCTCCTGGTCTTCCTTGTAAAAGAAGCCTTATTTTGAAAAGGAAGTTGCTATTCTGAAGAATTCTGGCTTTGCATTCTGACTGAATAAGGCTTTCGAGAATTATTAACCACAAATTTGTCTGATGAATAAGGAGAACACCAGTGTTCATGCTGCAGAAAATTCAAAACAGTTACCAAAGATTGGCTACTTTGGGGGGGACGGGACCAGTTATTCATTTCAGCAAAGAAATCATTCCTATATTTTAAGTGATATAGTGTTTATTTTCACACAACAGTGAATGTTGAGGACTTACTATATGGAGGTCAAAATAGTCTAATCATTAAAATTAGAACTTTGCACCAACCTGGATTTGAAGGAGAGAGCACAGGTGTGCATTCATGTAGCATCTGTTTAAATCATATGTAATATTCCTTGTCCTGGGATTGAATGGGAATGGTCAAGCAAACACAGGAACTCTGCAGCAATTATTGACAGATGTTATGTGTTTCTGTGCATTTTGAACCACCTTTCTCCCTTTGAATCCTGATTTCTGCACAGTCCTAATTAAAACTTAGAGTGAATTCTTGCTCTGAATATTATTTTATAGCCTGCTCTATGAGATAGTATTATAATCTGCCAGCAACAGCCATAAAATGGATCTTTTTAATGCCTTTGAAGTTAGCATTGAACAGATTGCTATTAATCCTGCTCCTCTCTTTTTCCAAAGGTACCTCTCTCAAAAGGCAAACGGTGTGTGGTGTTGGCTGATGGCTACTATGAATGGCGACAACATAATGGACAAAAGCAGCCATATTTTATTTACTTTGCCCAAACTGAGCAGGAAATGGTATAACATTATTGCAATCGTTATATTTCATGCTGATGTTTCATTGATATTTTTTTAAAGCTATCCTCATAAAAGGTTATTGCTACTACTATTAATATTAGATTTGTAAGATAGAAGTGGATGGAACTGTGCCTTTACATTTTCCCCTTTTTGTCGTAGCTGCTGCAACTCAGGTTAAAGATGGTCATATATAAAGACTTGCTTAAAGTTGAGGAAATGTGGTATTCCTAAGCATACATTCTACTTCTTGAAACACTTGAGTCCCTGGGCATTTAACAATTCCAAATATATCATTGGTAAACTCTGCAATAACTTGTCACTTATATACAGATCAGCTTGACATTTCCAGGACAGTTTAGAATAATGAATAAAATGTATTGCTAAAAACATTTAGCATGAATAAAAGTACATGATGTGAGAAACATCTGGCAGGACAAACAGGGCTTTTTGCCTAGCATTTAAAGAAAGTAACATAGGCACAAAGCAAAATTTCCTGAGGAATGGTGGTAATATAACTAAAATGGAGCTATGGTGGTGCAGTGGTTAGAATGCAGAATTGCAGGCTACCTCTACCTGCTGCCAGAGTTTGATTCTCAAGGGATTCAGCCTCCCATTCTTCTTAGGTCAGTAAAATGAAGACCCAGAGTGTTGGGGGCAATATGCTCTGTAAACTGCTTAGAGAGGGCTGTAAAGCACTGAAGGGATATATAAGTCTAAGTGCTATTACTAAAATTATTAACATTGCTTCATATGACAGAAACCTGGAAACCAGGCTAAGCTGTAAACAGCTTATCAAATATCAAATAAAGTTATTTGAATTGTATTTGGAAATGTAACAGAGATAAGTTTCCAGTACCTGATTTTACTACTAAAAATGGTAAATTATTTGTGAAGACCATTTTTCAATGATACTCAATTTTTGAGCAGTCTTCAAAGAGAACCCCACATATGATGATATGTAGTAATCTAAGGAATTATCAAAGCCCAGACTGGCAAAAAGATTTAATTAGGCAGTTCACAAGCTTAATTTATAAAATTCATTCTGTGTCAGAGGAAGCATTTTGTTCTCTAGTGTCAAAACCTTGGGTTTTGAGTTAAATTTCAGTTATTGTGATGCAGCAGTAACAGATTCAATAATAATTTGATGTTCCAGGCAATTATAATTGTGCTAGTTAAAGACTAGTAAACCAAAGTTTAATTATAAGAAGAAGAGGATAAGAAATCTAAAGATATGATGTTTGTCTGTTTAAAAGGTGATCCTGTGCAGTCTTTTCTTTTGCAGTTCACCAAACCAGAAATAGAAAATGAGGTTGAAGATTCAAAAGGGAGGAAGCTGCTTACCATGGCTGGGATTTTTGATTGCTGGGAGCCCCAGAATGGAGCAGAACCATTGTACAGTTACAGTGTCATCACAGTAAATGCATCTGAATGTGTAAGATCCATCCATCACAGGCAAGAGAGACATGACTAGAGAGCACTTCTCACAGAACATACTGTAAAATGGAGTAACTTAAAGATAATGCTTCATAAATTGCACTTCCTGTTATCTATTTTTTTCTGCATTTACCAGATATGTCCCAAAGGTGCTTTTTCTGGAGGCAACTGGACTCTCTTGTTTTTTCTTTGAAGAACTTTTTGCTTCTCACCCAAGAAGCTTCTTCAACATTCTTCTTGGATGAGAAGCGAAACGTCTTCAAAGAAAAAACTAGAAAGTCCAGTTGCCTCCAGAAAAAACACCTTTGGGACAACCATGACCTGGATGAGTGAAAATCTCTATAGACTTTTACCAGATAGTGTGTTTATTTTTTTAAATATCAAAGTCAGAATATGAAAGGTTATCTAATCTTATAAGATGGAGGGTTCTTATAAGATGCCTATATGACATAGGCACCTATGGTGATTTCTGTATGACTTATTCAAATAGAAGTATTTATTTATTTATTTATTTATTTATTTATTTATTTATTTATTTATTTATTTATTTATTATATTTATATGCCGCCC